>JAUCMU010000128.1:21128-34739 GCA_032275025.1 Enteromius treurensis
CATCACATCACAGACAATCACATCAAGCTACATCGCAATATTGATTTGATTTGGCTATAATTCTATTGTCATATCTCTGCTGGTCATGTGACTGCCAGACAGTGAGTGATGTATAATTCACTCAGCTTGACCTCTAACCCCCTCTGGAGATCCGGAACGCTCTAAAGCGTCAGCTGAGCGCTGCGTTACCACAACGACCGGCCGGGGACGAGGACAGGATATCCTCCTGGATTGCCTCCATCAGCGGTGACCTCTGACCCCTCGCCGGCCGGTCTCCTCCGATCAGTCAGTGGCTCAGATGATGATGATTAGAGGCCCTGTGACGCTCGAGCTGCCGCGAGCCGGAAAATGATAGCCTCTCTTTGTTTAGCTCCGGATTATTGACTGCTAATTACACTGCGCCGCTATTCCTGTCGCTTTAAACACCCCGCTCAAGCCTGTTTAAGTCAGACGGGTTAATTAAACGCCTCTGCACCTGGAGAACGCTGCGTTTCATCACCATCAGTTCTGAATCGGCCCATAACCTCACTGTCACTAGTGCCAGAGTTCAGCTTAGAAGATGTTCCCAGACTTAAACTGGGATTTTTACAAGTGCCAAAAATATTTGACGTTCCCTGATGCCATGATAGTTCGTTATTTTTATGATACATACATATAATATCATAAAAGTATCATCATGACATTTTAACATATAGATTTATATACAAACATAACATCATGATATTTGTCTAAATAGATATACATTATATTTGTGTGTTAAAACATCACAGTTGTATTTTTTAAAGATACAAATACCATAGAAAATAAACAACCACTTGATATTTATTAACAAACTGTACATGTACAAATGTACAACTATTATGATAATTTGGCGTATATAAAATACAATAAAATCATGTACATGCTAAAATGTCATAATACTTGTTTGTATGATATTTCTTATATTTTTATGATATATTTGTACATTTCTTTATATTAAAATATTTTAGTAAATGCATATTTTCCGTATATTTTAACATATATCCAGATATACAAATATAATATCATAAAAATGTACAAATGTTACATTTTAACGTATGCAAATATAATATCATGATAGTTGATAGTCCTGATAATTGTGTTTTAAATGTTGGAATAATAATTTGTCATGTAAATACTATTTTTCTTTATTTTAATAGTATTTATGTAAATTAATAGTTGTATATTTCATGATATCATATTTGTAAATCTTTGTGTACTGTATGTTTCTTCTGCTCATCAAGGCTGCATTTATTCGATCAAAATACTGAAGAAGCCGTAACATTGTGAAATATCATTGCAATATGATTTAAATGATTTATGTCTGTGATGAAGCCAATCAGTAAAGAGCTTATTGACACTGGCTCCCCTTAAGTTATGACGTAGTTGTAGTGCTGCCTGTATTTTATTAGCCTGGCTACAGAGCTGTGCGTTCACCAAATCACAGACTGGATCGAACAGGACTGGCCTGGACATGGACAGATGGACTCATTTAACCCATGACTGTCACTGTGAAATGAAATGAATTTTTCATGAATGCGTTCGTCAGGTGTCTTTATTCACAGTGACATGTTTTAAACTCGTGTGTGTGTGTGTGTGTTTTGTGCAGGTCTGGCCCGTGCGAAGTCGGTCCCGAGCCACACATACTCTAATGAGGTGGTGACGCTCTGGTATCGTCCTCCAGACGTTCTACTGGGATCCACAGACTACTCCACCTGCCTGGACATGTGGTCAGTCATCATCCATCACACTCTAAACCACATCCTCTGCTCAGCAGCACACACATACAGCTCAGCGCTGCACCACAGAACAGGGTGTTTTTGTTTGTTTTGCTGCTAAATATCGAAATATCCTGAAAATCAAACCTAAAATGATTGTTTTCAGAGAAATACAGGCAATAGTGAGGTTCATGCGCTATGACAGCGGGAGGAAAAACTAGATTTTCTTTTTCTGTTTTTACAGTTTTTCATCCGCTCACACACACACTCTTCTCTTGTCACACAGTTTCTGGAAGCTGACTGAAAACACAACACACACTTCTCTCTGTAACACACACAAATCTATCAGGATCGTATGTCATGACACAGCAAATGTTTGCTTTTGAGATGTGTTTTGAAGATGTGTTAAAAGCTGAAAAAAAACTAAGATGTCTAAATATATTTAAAACAGAACCTCAGAGACAAAATGATACGAGATTATATTCAGAAGTCAAAGAAAGCGTAATGATGTTCAGCAGGATGAGAAACACATATATGTTTTTGTTTTTATGAAATATATTGTAACAGTTCATCCAGGGGTAGAGGAGGAGGAGGACAGGGTCGGCGTGACTGTTCCTTAGTCTTTATTCAGTTAAGCTTCTTTAAGCGGTCTCTCCACGAGTCTCAGGTGGTGGTCATTTGCACTTGACCCACTTACTTACCGCTGGTCTCGCGACTCCCTCTCCCGCCGAGACCTCGCTGAAGCACGCCCCCCTCGCCACATATATATTTTGTATTCTTCATTTATAAACATCCTTGAAATAAAACCTGAGGAAAAATACCACTAGATTATTTTCAGAGAATCAAATATATCTAAATAATAGTGCTGTCAAACAACGAATTGGGATTGATTGCATCCAAAACACATATTTTTTTATGTAATATAGGTATTCTGTGTATATTTATATGTATGTGTGTATATATACATATATAAACTTTTATTTTGGATGTGATGAATCATTTGACAGCACTAATATATATAAAACAAACAAAAAGTTCTTTATAAAGAGGAAAGCTCTCTGTATTGGGATAGGTCTTCACATTAGGGGCTCTTTTAGTTGAGTATTTCTCATCACAGAAGCTCTTTCTTCTTCTTCAGTCTGTTTAGTTGCAGTTTTTCTGCGGTGAGCATCTCTCTCATTCTCTGTGTGTGTGTGTGTGTGTGTGAATCGATGCTGAGCGCAGCGGAGCGTTACAGTGTTTTCTCTTTTGAGTGGCAGTTTCACAGATGCTGCACAAATCAACAGTCATTAGAATCAGTGTGTGTGTGTGTGTGTGTCCGTCCCGGTCAAGAAGACCTTCACACTCATGCTCTCGTGTCTCAGTGAGCGGATGAGCAGAATGCCACTCAAATGTCACAAAAATGTCACGTAATCTCAGTTTGGACACGTCAAATTGGAAGTGAGACCGCTTGGTTATCGAGTCTAAATTACATCCTGAAATATAAATGATATTTTTCAGGGGGAAAAAAATGATGTGGATTTGCAATTTCAGTCTAGTGCCACCGAGAGCGTGATAATGTTAGAGTTATGTAATGAAACTTAAAATTGGTTATGCACATGGATAAAATCTCGGTCATATGTCAACATTTGCATAAGGAATTAAAATCATTAATCATATTCAAATAAGGTGAGAATCAGTGTCGTGCAGTGAATAGTAATGTGCTAAACAGATCAAATCTATATCTGACTGATTAAATGTACGTTATATATTTGATCTAACTGCGATATTAAACTGTCAGACTGGCGTTGAGTGTTTTGCATGCAAATGAGTTCAAAGCAAGACACTGCAAATGAACAGGGCACATTTTCCCCCAGGTAATCAATCCTAGACAATGTTGTGAGTTTTCTGAAATGTTAGGTTTAAATATGCAAAAGAGGCAATGTATTTTTCATATTTTCTTTCCATTAATCTGAATGAAGAAGTGTTATAGAAGGAAAATAGCTCAAAGCTGCACAAGTGTTTTGTCTGTGATGTAGTGCTGTAAATAAAGCTCTGGAGTGAGTGGACCGTGTCTGGAGCCTGGTGCTCTAAAGTTGAAGAAGAGAAATGAGGCGTGTTCTCAGGACCGCCGGTCATTACAGAGAGGGGTCAGGAGCAGGAGTCCACACACACACACACAGTTTCGCAATGACTCGTCAGTCAGGATGAGGATTAGAACACGCTCGACTGTAAGCGGACATCTTATCAGCCTCCTGTCAGTCACACACACACACATCCTCCATTCAAAAGCTCTGTTACTGAGACGGATGGTGTGTGTTTGTGAGGCTCTTGCTCGTTTGCTCGAGGCCACCCACAGGAAATAAACACATGCTGTCGAACAGAGACGATGAAACACACCAGCATTACATCACATCTAACAGAGCTGTTATAGTTCACTAAAACGGAAACTAAACTCACATTTTACCTGAAATAAAGTAAATATATATATATAAACTACTGAAAGTAAAAAAAACACACCCAGCAAAATAGCTAGAACTTAAATGTAGACTTAATATGAAAATAATGTATTATTCATGTTATAAAGTAATATTTGATTTTCTTTCAGTGGAATATATTACCTGCTGGTCAAAGGGAAAATATTTTACTCAAAATCTCTCTGAAAACCAGACTTCCTTCAGACCGAGTAGAAATAAAAGATCTTTATATTTTGATACCGAGTTCAAATATATCAATAATCATTTTCTATCACAAAACGGTTTTCTTCTGTTACTGCCCATAAATCTAACGATGAAATATGTGGCTCAGATGGAGACTCGTGTGTTTGTGGTGTTTTTCTGCCGATTAATGGAGATCACACGGGTTCAGATCAGGTCATCCTCTAAACCAGGGTTTCCCAAACTGAAGCTCTCAGTGGAACCACAGAGGACTTATGAGTTGATGAAAAGCTAATAAATAGGTCTTAAAATGCCAAATTAAAACAAATAATTAATTAAAAAATGTTTTATTTAAATAAACAACTTAGTAAAATATATATTTTAAATATTTGATTAGTTTATCTGCATGTTATGCCACCATTTTTTTAATTTTTATCCTATTTTTATTCAATGTAATGGTCATTTTCAATCAATATTTGAGTTCATTAAAACAACCCAGCATGTTGGGTAAACTGGATGGGTTAAAATAATTTTGTCCGTATTTGATCCAGTGTCGGGTTACCAAAATAACCCAGATTGGGTTGTTTAACCCCTTAATGTTTAGTGCAAAGACACAAATATTATAATGTAAAATATTACTTTTTAGCACAACAAGAGACATTGTAAAGTTTGTATTTATATTTTGGATATATTTTATCTTTAAGTAAAAAAAACTCACTTTTTTGCCCTAAAAATATAATTAACTTATTATATTACAACATAACCAATAATTTGTGTGTCCCGTTGTGGATTACATTAGTAATCATATCACCTTTTTAATCTCTTGAGAGTTTGAAGTTTCAAAAGAAAATGAAAATACGAAGTTTAGCCCCGGAAAACAAGTTTATATTTTTTGAGTTTTATATTTTATTTCAGTCAACATCTATTCTACTTCAGTGAATGTTTTTATGGTTTTAGATTGAGTTATCCGTAATAACCCTGTCTCAGGTACATATTAAGATATAAATGCTTTTCCTGAATGTTTAATATCAAAATGTTCTGAGCCTTAAAAGCTTTGAAAGAGAGCTTTGCGTTAAAAGATTCTAACGTTTCTGAAGGTCAGAGAGTCAGCGGTGTTTGTTTGTGTTTCAGGGGTGTGGGATGCATCTTCGTGGAGATGATCCAGGGAGTGGCGGCGTTCCCGGGCATGAAGGACATTCAGGATCAGCTGGAGAGGATATTTCTGGTAAGTGTCTCCCTTTGTCTCCGCTCGGCTTTCCTCTGCCTTTAATGCCTCGGGTGCTGCTGGACGAAGAGAAATTCTCCATGAATATGAAGATATGGAGTGATAGATGACTGTACACGACTCTCTGAGGTCATGCATATTACATCTCATGAATCCTGTAATCATTTCTCCTGTCGTTTCCCATAATGTCCGCTCTGATAATTGAAGCAGAGAGTAATGGATTCATATTCACCCTCGGAGTCAGGTAAATAATTCATACAGACAATTACTGAGATGAATAGAGTGGGCAGTTCAGGGGTGAGATGGACGCCCGCGGGGTCAGCGGCCAAATGTATTTACAGAGGAGAATGACAGGAGCGGGGAGAACCGGCTCTATCGATCCGCCCACTGAGAACAAAGACCAGCAGAGTCCCTTTGTTTGCTGCACTGCGGTTTAAAGGAGGACTAGTTAACCTGGTAATGAATTCTGTCAATATCTGCTCATCCTCATACCGTTATGAGCCTGTGATTGGATCACAGAGAGAGAATGCTTGGGAGTTAGCGGCAGCTTGATGTCCGTTACATTTTTGATTTAAATGTAGCAGTGTGGATATTTGAAATATTTGAAAACAGAATCTAGCTACATTATAAAGGCTGTATTCAGTCTGATGATCTGCATATTGTACTTGGCAGTTTTGAAGAATTTAAATACCGGTTGAATATGTTTTTTTTATTTTTTATTCTTTAAATATAAAATTATGTAATAAACTCAGTGCTTTTTTAATAGCATTGAGATACTATTGTAGTTTATTAATACGTCGGACCAGTTTTTATTTATTTAATTGTTTTAATTTTCTTTTATTTTTATATGTCTATATAGTATTTGTTGATTTTTATTTCAGTTTTTTTATTTCAGTTTTTAGTTCAAGTTAATATATATAAATATGTGGAACTGGAACTAAAACTAGAGCTATATATAGATATATGTGTGTGTGTTTTAGTTTTAGTTTGCTTTAGTAACCATTATTTAAATTCTTCAAAAAAAAAAGGTAAAATTGAATGAAAATACTGGTTGAATAGATCATTTTATTTGAAGAATGATAATGAAAAAAAAACAATAAAATGAAGCTCTTCATGAATATTCTGTTAAGATGCATCATTAGGAAAGTTTTAAAACTATTTTAAAGTCAGTGTTTTTTTAATGCATTCAATTTATTTAAATTAATTTATTAAAAAAAAAGAGGTTCAGATTGTTTAGTTGTGCTCTCGTTTGTTATTTCAGTGATAGTGGGACGTTTGTTTTGCATATAGAATGTTATTTCTGTACAAAATCTGCATTTGCTGCCAGTAATACTCTGAGGGTGTATTTTTCTGATTGTATTTGTCACGTTCACATACACACACGGTATGACATGAAGTGAAATGTATTGCACGACTGCTCCAACAAATTGACACATTTGAGAGTTCTTCTGTGAATCTGAACCCAAACCAGAGCAGAAGCTGAGTTCTGTGTCCTTGAATGAAGGACGTCTTTGTTCAGAATTGCTGATTGTTTGATTCGGGCCCGTCACGATCCCCCCCTTCTGTCTAATTAGGCTTTGGCTGGTGTTGTTGTTTGTCAGGTGGGTGCTCGATGAATCTGGAGGAGCGCAAGGGCGTCTGGCAGCTCTGACACTGACATTTTCATTCCTGCCTTGTTTTTCATTCCTCCTTCCTCAGCGACCTGCGGCTGTCAGTCTGGCCAGCAGACTTCTTTCAGACATTATCCTTCATTACTGCTTTCCAAAGGCCAGACGGCTTTATGCTGCGAGTAAAAGAGGCCAGCGCTTCTGACCTTCTCATTGACATTCTGCTTCCAGGGAGAGAGAAACACTGCTGTTTAGAGTTTCATTTCTCCTTTGTTTGGCTGTTTTCAGCTGGAGATAAACTCATTATGTCAAGGTTAATATCCACTTTATGCTTGTGATGCATTTCGAATCCCATCATGCACAGCTGCCACACATGAAAGAGGCCAAACGAGAGAGAAATGCTCATTATTGTGACTGGAATCAGTGATATGGGTTTGCGGATGAAGAGCTGAAATATGTTCAGTCAGTTGTTTGATAGGCGAGCGTTGTCTCGGATGGTTTGTTTAGAGTTTAGTGCTATGAAAAGAATAATTGGAGAAACGCTTCACTTGAAATCACTTGAGTCTCTTGTTATGCAAAACATCTTGTTATTTGTGGTGAATCTCACAGGGCAGTTTCTACATTTGTGTCACGCACCCTCAGGAAATCCAAGATCAGGATGAGTTTGTGTATTCATCAGACCTGGAGAAATGTGTCTCCTATCCAGTGGATGTACTCCAGTCCATCAGTTACCATCTGGAGAAGACAAAAACCCAAGCAAATCCAGCATGAAGACTTTTTTTACATAGTTCATTTTTTACTGGAGGGATTATGTTATTCTAGGTTTGTATCTTACTCGTGGTGGTTTTATATTGGATTCTTCATTTGTCTGTGTGTGTGTGGGAGCGGGCTGCAGGTGTGTGTGATGTATTAAAGAAGGCAGACCGGACCGGTGTGTTTAACTAGCTTTCAGACAGCAGGAGATTACCTGTGTTCCTCTGCACCGTATGAGTACAGACAGGTCTATCTGCAGCAAACACACACCCCTGTCACGACCGTGAACGTCTCTCACACACACCGACATTATAGTGTGCGCTTTGACATTAGAATTGAACTGTCTGCTCTCGTAACACACACACACAGTTACTTACATGTGAAATTACTCCAGTTTGAGATTTTTTGGCTGTTATAATTTGAACATTTGAACAAATGAAGAATTTGTTCACTTAGTTTATTAACTAACTAAACTTGTTTTAGCTAAATAAATACCATCAATTAAGAATTCATTCCTGCAGGTTCATTTGTCCCATCTTTAATTAAATCATGGCCACTGCAGAAAAACTATTTTTTGTAAATAAAACTTAAAATAAAATATATATATATATGTTTTTTTAATCGAGTGAAAATACTACTACTATCACAATTTCTTTCTATGTATTTAGCCTATTTGTGAAATTTACTAGCAATTTAGTGAAAATTAATTCTGCACCAAATTTTTGTTCTATGCACCAATTTTAAGCAGACAAAGATTTTATTAACCAACAACTCAAATAATTTCATCTGTCGTTTGAAGTTAATTTAAGTTCAGATTTGTAATTAGTCTCTCCGTTGACTCATTTGAGATGATTTACAGAGCGTTTGAGAACATAATAATCTTGTATTGCTTCACTGGCATGATAAACATCTAGTAAATGTCGCTAAGGAGCCGCTGTTTCCTTTCATATGATATCTCTCACATATCTGGATCTGAAGCAGATGTCTCTGTCAGCCCGTTCTTCACGACCCAGCAGCACTTCTGAAGTGTTTCAGGGTTGGTGCGTGTCTTGAGTTGAGTCGGCCTGGCTTGACCCCACATAACTTTGCGTCCAGACTCTCCTGAGATCTGATCTGTGTAAGTGAAGCCGCTCCGCTCTGACGGGGGGAATTAATTACTGCGTGTGGGTGGTCGTTGTTTTAGCCGGTCGAGGCCATGTGGTGACCTTCTGTCCAGCGGGACCGCGAGCGAAAGGACAGCTTCACTGGCGTTGACATTTCAGGAGTGATTGACAGCGAGTCCTGCCTCTCATTTACCAGAATCTGTGTGTGTGGAGGTCTCGATGTGACTTGTAAGATATTCAGAGTTAGATCAACACAACAGCACTGTTTTCTGGGTTCAGTCTGTGAAATAATTGGTGGTTATTACGTTTGGACACACAGATATTCTGCTTATTAAGTCCAAAAATATGCAGTGAAGGTGAGAGTGTTGTGGTTTTTCTGTCAGGTGTGTTCTCCCGGCAGCTGCTGTCAGCGTGTGCTGTGGTTCATCTTCTCTCGGCTCCCCGCTGATCTGCAAAACACCCGTTTGCCACTCGCTCTGCAGCCCTGATCTCTCTCCACCCGCTCTTCTTGCTCTTCAAAGCGTCCCGTCCCTCTCCTCCACCCTCCATGTATAATACATGTGCTGTCAGTCAGAGCTCAGTACAGTAACACCCCTCCGCTCCGGGCGGCTCCGGCACATCTACACCTCCTTCTGTTTCTGAGAGCTTCACCACAGCACGTCCTCTACACATCTCACAGAACACCGGCTATAGATGTCCATACACATCAGTATATGTGTGCACACATTTCATTATATGTTTACGTGTTTATCATGCATACACTCATGAATATACCGTTCATACGTTTGGGATCAGTGAGATTTAAAATGTTAAAATTAAAGTCTCTTCTGTTCAGCAAGGCTGCATTTATTTGATGATAAATACAGATAAATGAGTGAAATTGTGCACTAATACTAATACTACTAAGGTAGTTTCCTGTTTTAATATAATTTAAAATGTAATATAAATATGTTGTTTTATTGTCAGTGTTGACACCGTTGTGCTGCTTAATAATTTTGAAACGTGATACTTTTTTTTTTTTTAATTCTTAGATGAAAAAATCCCTCTTTTGGAAGCAGCAGGTGCATCAGTGGTGACAAGTGCTTTAAAAATGGATTTGTAGTTGAATCATTCATTCGAGAGATTTGTTCAGAATTGATGATTCATTCAGTAATGGAACATATGAAGTATTTATGATTGAGTCCTAAACCACTTTTTCATAAGTTTAATATAAAAGGATCTGTGTATTAAAAAGTTATATTTGAAGTACGTAAATATTCAAATGCTAAATAATTAATTTCAATGAATTAAACACTTCTAAATAGACTGGAGCAATTAATATTTTGTCATATTTCATTGTGTTTAGTTGTGAATGGTGGGAGAATCATGATGTGATTCTCAGTTTATTCAGTTCTACACAGAATAACAGAAAGCATCAGTTTATAATTGATGGCAGTCGTCAGGAGCTCAGCATGTCTTTCGCATCTTATTTGCATGAAGTTCAGCACTGATGCCCTTCCTGTTTATCCGTCCTCTCCTCTAACCTGACACACACACACACCTGCGCAGCATGTCCAGGTATCTCTGACAGTCCATCAGTCTCTTGTCTCACACCTCATTGGTCAATCAGCTCATGCAAAACATGAGGAATGAAGCAGTTTTCTCTCAGATCTGAGCTGTGTACGTGTCAGAGGAAGAGCTGGATATATCTGTTGAGCAAACGGACACAAGATCTTCCTTTAGAGTGAACCCTTATAATATTTAAGGTACCATCAGCTCTGACCTAAATGACAGCAATAATGACTGCTTCATTGTTCAACAAACAGTCCTGCCTCAGACCAAGGGTGTTCATGGAGACCCTGCACAATAACGCACTGTGAACTTCAGATCAGCTCGTATAAACCAGACAGTTCAAGAAAACCACAATGACATCAGATTCAAATGATTGTGTTTTTCTCTGGTTGGTTGTGATGTCAAAACATTGAGTAAACAGTGTTTTTTTTTCCAAAAATGGGAGGAATGAGTAAAAATCAGTTTGTTCAAATGTTCTTGTGACACACAAACCCTTTATGTATAATGCATTATAATGCTATTCATGTAATGCATTTTCATTGTCTTTTTTTAAGTAATTGTAATCAAATTTAATTAATTTTTGCATTAGAATGTTAAATATAATTTACATTTGTATTACGCATTACACTTTCTAAAGGTGTTGTTCTTTCTAAACTGTGCTTACAGTTCTTTAAAACATTTGTGAAGCACAGTAAGATTGCATGTAAACACACTGAATGTCCTTATGTCTCGTCCAATCAGGCTGTTCGAGCAAACTCAATGCAAACGTGCTGCTAGTTTTAGTTAGTTATAAGGATTTTTGATGGCATGAATTCATTACCAAAGCACAAACTAAACAGCAAGCCCGGCGATGAATTAAGGCTGTGTGAATTTCTAATCGCGATTACAATTACAGATGCAACTCTTATGTAAGTTCATGTTATTCTGCATGCTAAAGATGTTGTTTTGAGGGTTTGTTTTAATTTTAGTTTTAGGACATAACAGTATAATACTATGAATACTTTAACTTTTTTGTTTAGAGAAGGAACTAATCTGATGCGTCTAATACTGTAGAGAAGTGATTATGGCATGCGTTTGCTTCAAGCAGTGGTATAAACATCATTCAATATGAAACGTGCTGATCGTAATTAATAATCACAATTACAAATTGTCATAACTGTGCAGCCCTAAGAAAACTGCAGCATTGTGTTGTTTGTCTTTCATGATGAATGGCATGACCTCTGTCAGATCACATCAAACCCTTCCTCTGACCTTTAAGATGTTTCATGCCACACATATGTTGCTCTACTGGCTAAAGTGCACGGATTAATCATTTACAGTGAGACCAGGAGCATGGTGGGAAAGTAAATAGAGTGAGTTTTGAATAAACCACTTAGTCTGGTCGCTAGGGTAATCTGAGTGGTTGCTAGGGTGTTTCTATGTCATTGCTTTGTTTCCTGTGAGGTGTTTCAAACCGATCTGGACCGGTGTGAAGGTGACCTGCTGATGTGTGATGTCCAGGGCTCGATCTTTCCCCTCAGTGTGTGTTCAATATAGAAGACAAATTTCACTCCAGATTGCTTTGCTCCTGAGTGGAGGTTGTTTTACGGGGTCTTGCTCTCTGAGAGCGTGACAGACAGCGAGAGAGAGAGACGGTTTCTGTTATTTCAGTGCTCTAGCCGCTCGTTCAGGAGCTCCTGTGGGATTTCAGAGCTCGACTGGGTTTCTCAGAGAGATTTCTCATCACAGAGCTACATGACTGATGGCAGAGACGCAGGGCTTTGTTTCTGAAGGAGGTCAGAGAAAACTCAAATATTGAGCAGAACGACTGAACTGAACAGTATACCAACTCAAACACTATTCAAACATTTATTGGCTCACATACAATTAATGTTTTCGTAATATTGAATACATTTTTAATTTGTGTGAGGGGATAGAATATACAGTTTGTACAGTAGGAAGAAAACATTATGCTTATGGAATATTTCAACAAAAAGTGTGTGTGTGTGCTTTATTACGGGTCATCACGGTTCACAGATGATGGATGCTGCTTGGGAGACCTGTTTTATTTGCTGACATTTAATGTATTTAAATGGCATTAAGTTCTAAACAGATCGAATTATTACTCATTAAGATTTTAAAACAACACAAACATAATTAATTTACTCGTGCACTAATTAACTTGTGGCCATATAATAATTTCATCAGTTATTTTTTACTTTGCATAAAAGTTCTGATAAAGACAGAATCATGCTTCATCACACTGAACGTAATGCAACACTGCCCCCTGCTGGACAGACACTGATTTTACTCTCTGTATGAAGATTTATTACACATTTATTCTCACGCAGCTCAAAGCATTATGGGTAGACTCTATGAACAATCTGTTAATTCATTAACACAGTTTCACTGATGATCCAGAACCAAACCAAAACCCAGGATAGAGCGGCTGAGTGAATGTGGTCTGTTCTGTGTGGATGAGGGTCATTGTATCAGAGACACTGTAAAAGGACAGAGTTCCTGCTCCGTGATCCACAAACACTCCTATTCTCCTGATATCATCATCATCATAATCATATTCATCATAATCCACAAACACTCCTATTCTCCTGCTAATGGGATTTACAGGGAGATCAGTCTCTATCTTCTTGTGTATGAATGTGTAAGTGGAGGAAGAGCAGAACAAGCTCCAGGACTGATCATTAGATCCAAACCAACACTCATAACCCCCTCCCTTCCTGCTGATGCTCTTATATGACACTGATATAAACACACTTCCACTCCACTCCAGCTCCCAGTAACAGCGTCCACACACACTCTCTCTACACAACACCTGAGCATAACGATCAAATCTGTCTGGATGATCAGGATACGGCTGATCTGTGCTAGTGGCAGTAATCACTCTGTTGTTCTCAGACAGATGGAGGCGTTTATTCAGTGTGTTCAGATCCAGAGTGAGCTGATGGGAATCTGATGGAGATAAAACACATCAGAATCAGGAATTATGAATCTGTTTGATCT
>JAUCMU010000129.1:12072-27838 GCA_032275025.1 Enteromius treurensis
TTCCTTTGACCTCATGATTCTCATTTGCTCTGACATGCATTGTGAGCTGTAAGGTCTTATATAGACAGGTGTGTGTCCAATCAGTATAATCAAACACAGCTGGACTCAAATGAAGAACCATCTCAAGGATGATCAGAAGAAATGGAGTTAAATATATGAGTGTCACAGCAAATACTTACGACCATGTGATATTTCAGATTTTCGTTTTTAATAAATAATAATAAATTTTAGCAAATGGCTGCAATATAACAAAGAGTAAAAATTTTAAGGGGGTCTGAATACTGTCCGTTCCCACTGTTTATCATGTGCTGCACATATGTTCTGCATTGGTCCCAAATAGTTATTTATTCTTCAAATTTTTTCCCCCCCAATTATTGTTATTTCTATAATTGTATTATTTATAATTAATTTATTTCATATTTTTGGAAATAAATATTATTTACAATAATCTTTCCTACATTGATCCATTTAAATATTTATTAATTTTCGTTTTGTATTTAGATTTTTTTTTAAATTTGCATTTTTTTTATTTTTTTTATTTAACATGTTTTCTAATTTTGATTATTTATTTATGTAATTGTGTGTGTACATATAATGTATATAATATTATTATTTTATATAATTATATGTAATTGTTTTATTTATTATTTTCTAATTTATATGAATTATTTGTATTTATTATGATATATTTTGTATTCAAAGTAAACACATTTATTTATGTACTCTTTTTATTTTATTGAAATGGATCTTTGGAGTGTGCTGTTGTGTATCTTTCTGTACAGTATTCAGAGGCTTTTATCCCGAGCATCACGTGACCCAGCTCCTCAGACGTGTTTGTCGCCTCGTGTCGGCGGTTCTTTATGCATCATGAATGGCGTCTGGAGCGCATCCCACCGCGTTTGCTTTCAGAGACGAGAGAGAGAGTCGTGTCAGAGACTCATGTCAGCTGTTTAATGTCCATGTTTTTGGCAGCGCTCTGTGTCGACGGTTTCCATTAAGAGCTCTGAATCTCACAGACTCGAACATCAGCAGTAAATCAGTCAGGTTAATGTCCATCTCTTCTCGTCTGGATTAAATCACTTGATTAGTGTTGTTTGATAAGGAGAAGTCACAGAGTGGTTAGCTCCTGTGTGTGGATCTGTTAGAAATTAGAACTGGCTGAAATATTCACATGTGATTGTGAGCAGCTCTAATGAAGGATGGTGGATGAAAGGCTCTGGAGGCAGAGATGATGATGCTTTCTCTTTGAGAGGAAACTGATGTTACTTTAATGGTGTAATATCTGGATTAGTTTACAGGCTCATTGCATTAGTTTCCTGTCTAATTGCCTGCATGAGAAGTTTTTATCTTAGCCTCCCAGAATCCTAAGGGCTTGTTAGTAATCAGATTGCACATGTTCTAATGTAAGTGTAAGTGCTGTCGGAGCGTTGTTCAGTCATTGCTTTGTTCTCTAGATATGCTTTCCTTCTTCAACTCTCCTGTTTTTGTTAGTTTATTTATTTATTTATTTTTCAAAATTTTATTTTAACATTTTTTTCATTCAATGCATTTTGTTTTCCTGGTTTTTATTGATTCAAATTTGATTTGTTTTAACATTTCCATCGATAATTGAATTTCTGTTTTTATGTATTTTTAATGCTGTTTTTGTTTTTGTTATTGTATTAATTCCTTTATTTTTTTTACAGTTTATTTCATCTTAATTTAATTGATTTCATATTTTATTAATTTGTATTCATTGTATGATTTGTTATTTTTATTTAATAAGTTGTATATTTTTTTAAATATATTTTTTTGTAATTTGTTAAAATGTTGTATTTACTTTTTATTGTTGATTTATTTATTGATATATTTATTTGTTTTGTTTTTAATTGTTAAGTTTATGATTTTTTTAGTTTACTTCATTTTTATCTTAGTAAATTCAAGTGAAAACACAAACAGTCACTAAAACGCATCTATTTCTGTAAATTTGGTCATTTCATGTCCATCAATGCTTGATCTTGTAGTTCAGTGTTTATATGGATGTTGTGCTGGGAATTACAGCTGAAATGAGTAAACATCTGTGCTTTTACATGACAAGCATCATGATGGAAATGATCCTGATACGTGTTTGTGAACGATCAAACAAGCGGGAAGATTGAGACTCAATTAGTGCTCATTGTGTCTCGAGCATCTAGAACAATAAACACGCTCTCTTCATTTACATCTCACTCATGATTGACAGCTCAGGGGGCGGAGTCTATGTGCCCTCTGATTGGCAGCTCAGGAGGCGGGGCCTGTCTGCTCCCTGATTGACAGGTTCATGTCCCAAATACTGGCCTGTCAGAACAAGAAGAAAAACTTATTGTAGCTTAAAAATGGCATACATTATACTAAACAAAACAAATAAACATTGAATACCTCAGCTAGAAAAAAGATCAACTTAAATAAATGTATTTATTTATGTATCTATTTTTGTCAAGGATGCATTAAATTGTTCATAAGGACCATGTGACACTGAAAACTAAATTAATGATTAAGAAATTCACCAAAATAAATTAAGTTTAACAGATATTCGCTCAGAAACCAGTGTTTTAGGTTATAATAATGTTTGACAGTTTTACTGTATTTCTGATCAAATAAATGCAGAGCTAATAATACTCAACATCGGAAGCTGAACACAACACACAGAATAAAACTATAATCCAGACTTTAGTGAATGAAACAAACACACATAGACCGATAGAAACACTTCCAGAACATAGCAGGCTTTAGAAAAGTCAAATAATATCATAAAAATGCACAGTTTTCACTATATTTATGTGCAACATCATTCATTATTTTCACTGTATTTTTAATCAAATAAATGCTTCGATCAGAAACAATCGTAATTATTCCAGTCGTTGGATCAGTGTGTGTGTGTGTTTTAGCTCAGTTCTAGTGTGAGAGCTGATATATCTCTGAAGTGTGTTCGGTGAAACTCGGCCCGTGTAAGAGAGCCGAGGTGTTCACGGACGCTCCTCCTGAATGTTTAATATCAGAGCGCTGGCATGATGCTGCTCCGGGCCGGTGTGCTGCTCAGTCCGGCGATGGAGTGGCCGGTAGGTTCACGCGCTCCTGTGTGTGTGTGTGTGTGATGGAAATGTACTGTAATGCAGCGGCTGAATCGATGTCTAAACTGAGATGAAAGTCTGAACCTTGCACCAAACCTGTGAAGAAGCCGGCAGGCTGTCTTGGATTTGTGTGAACGTGAACCTGAGCTGATCTTTTCACTGCAGACAAGGATTTTTATTTTGTTTTCATGTTTAAAAAAGGCAAAGAGGATCAATAGGAGATTAACTTCAAGCAAAACCACTTCTTGCCACACATCCACACTTTATGTGATTTTTTGTGTAGTATTTTAAAGTGTGTAATATAACTTGTGTTTGTTGCTTTGCTGGTTTTAATTGTATTTGTTGTACTTGTATTTTTTTTATTGTATTGCCATGAAAATATCCTAAGATCTGCTATTATATTCCACTACTTCTAGTGTTTTAAAATTACTATTATTATTATTATTAGATTATTATTTATTTGGACTTTTTAATGTTTTATACATTTTAAGTGTGATTTGATTAATTGTGTTTTTATTTATTTATATAATTATTTTAATAATTTTCAGCAATGGTTTTTATTTAAAAATCTTACTTATTATTATTAATTTTGTTTTAAAAAAATATTTGCATTTTTAAAGTTTTTACAATTATTTATTTTGATTCTACATTTTTTGTTGTCAGTTAAATAAAAAAAAAAGTATTTATTTTAATTTTGCATTATGATTTTATTAGGTTATAGCAAGTGTTTTCATTTTTTATTTTAAAATATAAAATTTTTATTTTAAAATATTTTATCTGGATTTGTTTTTTATTTATTTTTAATTAGACATTTTAAAGACTGTATTTATTTTTAGTAGGTTCAGCAGATGTTTTTATTTAACGTAATAATATAATAATATAAATATTTTAATTTAGAATTTTTCATGATTGTAATTTTTTTTTTGTACAATTATTTATTTATTTATTTTTATTAACCTTTTTGTCAGTCATGTTATTTAGATTCGTTGGTTCAGGGGGTGTGAATCACATTAGATTGTCTCTTGGATTAATATGAACGTGAGGACAACTTTATCGATTAGAGCTCAACCTGCGGCGCCCTTTCACTGCAAACAATATTGATGTTTTTAAAAATCCAAAGATGCTTAAAATGAGATTTACTTCAAGCTACATTGTGCATGAAAAATAAAGGAACTCATCTTTCTCAACAGGGTTAACAGCTTCTGCTCTTCTTCTCCTCAGATATGTGTCACCAAGATGTCCACTCGCAGCTGCCAGGGATCGGACTCGGTCATCAAGCCCCTGGACACTATCCCTGAGGACCGGAAGGTGCGTGTGCAGCGGACGCAGAGCGGCTTCGACCCCTTCGAGAAACCGGCGGGGCAGGTCAAGCGCGTTCACTCCGAGAACAACGCCTGCATCAACGCCAAGAGCTTGACGTCTGGAAAAGAGTCGCCCAAACTCCGCCGTCACTCCAGCCCCAGCTCCGTGAGTCTCGTTAGCGCTCGTTACTGACTTCATCACATGGGCTTGAGAGTTCATTAGCTCTGCTCGATAATTTGATTTGGTTTATAACGGTCTGTTTAACAGATACTACATCAGGGATTCCCAAACATTGGTGTCTGCTGATCCCCTTTGAGCTAAAATATTAATTTGTTCGTATATCAATAATTTATGAACACTTTCACGTTCACGCTTCTCTGATGTTGGTTAATAGTCATGTAATACACATGCAGATATACAGTGACAACATCTCAAATACCTTTTTGAAGAAGTGTTTATTTATTTAGAAATGTATTTATTGTTATTTTACTTTTTTTTAAACCTGTTATTTTAAGGTTTTTAGTAGTTTCTTTAAGTTTTTTAATCTTTTTAATTATTTGTTTCATTTTGTTCTGATTGTATTTATTGTTTTACTCTTTTATTTTAAATTATTATTTTCAGTTTTTATGTTTTTAATTAAATTTTATAATTTTTAGTAAGTCTTTTATTTGTATTTTTTAAATTAGTTGAAATAAATAATTTTTTTCTTTTAATCTTTTTTCTTTTTACCGTTAAATTTATTTATTTCAATTTTACTTTGTTTTCATTATTTAATATTTAAATATATATATATTTTAATTTTACATATAAAAAAACTCACAAAAAATAATTAATTTGTTTTATTTTAAATTGTTTTTAATTTAAGTTGTATTACTTTATTTATTTTTTTCTAAAAATTACTTATTTTAATTTGACTTTTTAAGGATTTTATTCATTTTTAGTAATTGTTGTATTTTGCATTTAAAAAAGGTTTAACAGTTTTATTAATTTTTTTGTATGTTTATTTAGTTTATTTAATTTTTTTAATCTTCATTGTTTTTGTAGAGCCCACTTTGTTGAATCTTACATACAGCATTTTGTATAATTACTACATTTATTTCAGTTGAATTTAAAAAGTGTGTAACTCTGAAAGCAAGACACGTTTTAACTGAGAGAGAGAGAACTGAAGGTGGCCTGTTTGAAGAAAACACATTACTTGCTGATTCACAGCAATGAAAAATGGATGAGTGTAAGGCCAGATAGAAGAGAGAGAGAGAAAGAGCCTGACCTCTTTCCCATCACACCCTTCTCCTGATCCTCCCACAGACCTCCTTATTTAGAAATCCACTCAGACCTGTTCTCCACAGGGCCCCTGCACTCCCGACACCTCCATCAGGATAATAAAGGCATGCTGAGGTGATATTTAGAGAGCGCTGGTGTCTGGTGTTTGATAAAGCGCAAGGGTTTGAGGTTACAGCTGCATCGGAGCGAGCGCTTCTCCGGGAAGAGTGCGCTAATCTTTCACAGCGATCGCTGCGAACGAAACCTGATTACTGAAGAAACGCTGCGTTTTCACCAGCATCACTGCCATCGGGACACTCCAGTCGCTTTCAGAGCTTAGGACTAAAAATAAACAAAATAAAATAAATGAATAATAATAAAAAATATTAAATAAAGCACTAAAAACAAATAGAATCACAATATAAATAAATAATATATATCTATCTATAAATATTTATAATTTGTTTAATTATTTGTTGTCGTTATATATACATATATATATATATATATATATAATAAAATCCTAATATATTAAATAAAAACCTTAATAAAAGACTTTCTAAAATAAAACCATATTATAAATTTAAATAGATAATTTTAAATAAGAAAGTCTAAATAAAACACTTACTTGAAACAAATTAAATCTTAATATACATTTAAATAAATAATAAAAATAAAATAAAAATCTTTAAATAAACCCCTTACTAAAAACATTATAATTAAAAATAAATATAAAAATCCTAATATATATAAAATAAATAAAAATAAAACACATACTACAAACAAATAAAAAAACATAATGTGGAATTAAAAAATATATAATATAAAAGATTAAAAAAAAAAAAGGTACTATTAAAAGAAGTAATTTATTAAAATGAAAAATTGTAAACTTCTTAAAAACGAATAATAATGTGAAATATTAATGATAATATGATTTGTTAATTTTGGTTGTTTTTTTATTATGAAATTAATTTTCTTATTAATTTTGGTAATTTTATTTTTTAATTAATATTTTTAATCAGGCTCCTATTCAGCTGTTGTTATCTCATAATGTGAAGCGTCTCAAACATAGGAAATCACTCAAAGAAGGTGATAGAAATATGAGAACGAAAAGATTCATGTCATGAATAATTAAGAGCAGTGTCTTCTCATTGGACAAGGATATGCTTTCTCATGAATAATGAGTCATCGGTGTAATACAGCTCTAAGAGAACGTAAGAAAAACAGCACAATTTACCTCTTTCCTCCTAAAATTAAAATGAAATATGATGTATACATGTTAAAATATAGAAAAGGATTTATTTTATGGTTATTATAATTTAAAATAGCTGTTTTCTTTGTGAATCTGTGTTAAAGAGTAATTTATTTCTGTGATGTTCAGCTGTATTTTCAGCATCATTACTCCAGTCTCAGAGTCACATGATCTTCAGAAATCAGAATAATATACTGATTCACTGCTCGACAAACAATTTCTCATCACTATGAAAACATCAATGTTTTTAAGGAAACCTCAATACATTTTATTTTCTATATTCACAGATGAATAGAAAGTCCAAAAGAACAGCATTTATTTGAAATAGAAGTCTTTTGTTACATTATAATTGGCTTTAATGCGTCTTTGGGTAAAAGCATTCATGCAGTTTCTTTCTAGTAAAGTTCACCAACACTCCCAATCGCTCACAGCACAAGCTTGCAGAGCTCATTTCCTGTTTAACAGGAAGTAATTCAACAGAACAGACCCATTAATGTCTGACCCTGCGGCGGCACACACATCCTGTAATAAAACTCTCTGTGTTTCAGCCCACGAGCCCAAAGTTTGGAAAAGCCGATTCGTACGAGAAGCTGGAGAAGCTCGGAGAGGGATCCTACGCTACCGTCTATAAAGGGAAGAGCAAGTGAGTTCAGATCCTGGTCTGAGCTAATTCATCTTTTATTAAATCATAAAACACAGCATCCAGAAAAAGGAAGTATAATTTAGAAAAAATATATTGTTCATATTTTAATAATTTATTTTAAATGTTTTATTATTATTATTTTAATATTAAAAGTTTTATCAATCCAACTGATTAGACATGCCTTTTGATTTAATTAAATGAAATAAATTATAAATAAATTAAATAAAATCAGAAAACAGGCAATTTGGGAAAAATTAAATAGAAATTAGGAAAAAAGTAATTTCATATGGCCTTGTTTCTGCTAAAATGATTTTATACGTTTTATGAATTTAATTGATTAGACATGCTTTTTGATTTCATATGGCTGTATCTATGTGTTTATTAAGAGGGACTGCTCAGTTCACAGTAAGAGAATTCCTTATGAACGATTGCTGATGATGGTTTTACATGAGAATGTGTTGTAAGTTGATTATTTTACGTCTGTCATCTGTTTGAAAGAGCAGCTGAAGCAGTAAAACAAGAGTCTCTGTGCATTTTGGGGCTGTTAATGATTAAAAGCCCTCATGATGCACAAAATCTTTTCGTTCTCATATTTCTATCACCTTTTTAAAGTGAGCGGCTGGAAGTAGTATAGGGTAGCCATTTCAAAATAAGAGCATATTTCAGCCTTGTTTATAGTTAAAAGCCCCTTTTTATGCATAAAACCCTTTTTCCTCCTGCTATTATTGCAGAAACACTATCTGATATTTAAATCAACATTATCTTTTGTATTTTCTCACATGAAAGAACATTATTTAACACAGTCACTACAGATTGTATTAGTATCGCCACAATAGTATTTGAATTGCCTTTCTTTAAACACATAATCATATCAGTAAATATGAAATGAAAAGTTGCAGGTGCTGCAGTCAGTTTAATTGCGCAGAATAATCAGAGATGGTGTGGGTTTCTTCTGTGTTTTTATTAGCGCCTGCTGTGTTTCTCTGGGCTCTTTGACTCGTTTAGTAACGCTACTGTAAGCAAAGACAGATAATTATGATGATGTGAAATCTGAATGAAATTATTCTTTGTAATGCTGTAATAAAACCAGAGCCGGAGAAAATCTGGAGAATAAAAGAGCAGGCAGCGTGAAATGAGTGGTGCGTTATGGTCAGTGTTTTTCATAGGAATGATGGTGTTTGTGTGAGTTCAGATTCACTCCACTGCCTCCAAATTACATTTCATCCCCTTAAAGTGACAGTAAATCTCTCCTGAGCACAAACCATCACAGCTTTCTGCATAAAACCCTCTGAAACCACTTGCCTTTTCTCATGACATCATCAGTTGCTCCTATCAAACAATGTTCTTCGGATATAATATAGTCATATTGTATACAGGGACATATGCTTTTCCTAAAATTCTGGGTTTTCTGTTTCTGGACTTGGTTTAATGGTAATTCGATTGTAATAATGAAAAAGCAAGTCAATCCACTGAATTTATAAAATATAAAATAAAATAAACACTATAAATGTAAAATGTAATAATTATTAAAATAATGATTTTGTATTTTATTTTATATTGATTTTTTTTATTTTTTTTATTTTACCTAAATTGTGACACTTGTTTTAAGTGTTCTAAATTTGTTATCATTCAATGTAACTGTATAAAAATATATATATTTTAAAATAAAATGCAAATAAAATAATTCCTTTGCAGCAAATTATTGCATTGTTAAGTTAAATACAATTTATATAATGCATGCATATGAATAATTAAATAAATTGTGTAGATAGGTGGGACAGATAGGATTTTTACAGTATTTATTTATTTAAGAAAGTTATTTTTAGAAAATAAAAAATAAAAGTTTGAAGCAGTATATTTTTGTAATATATGCTACAATTAAATATATAAATAATGTGATCCCTGAATATACAGTTTTTATTTATTCGTTCATTAGATTGTGTTTAAGCGACCCGTTCATGACTTTCCTGGGAGTTTGGTTGACACGGCCGTTGTTTCTGAATGCTGTTGATGTTGTGTGTTTTCAGGGTGAACGGGAAGCTGGTTGCATTGAAAGTGATTCGTCTGCAGGAGGAAGAAGGAACGCCGTTCACAGCGATTAGAGAAGGTTAGACATCTCTATCCCTGGTCAGCAGAGCTGGGTTATACGGCACAAGATTAGAATATCCATTTGTTTCAGAACGCTTTTCTCGAACCAGTTCTCGTTTTTTATCATTTTTAACTAGTCAACTTGAAAATGTAACTAAAAGTCACTTTTTCTTCATTAACTCTCTAGTTACAGAAAAATCTATCCCCGTTCTTAATAGTTCTATTCAACATAGCGGTTCTTTGATTTCTATAAACTACAATTGTGGGAAAACATTAAATTCACTGTAAAAAGAAAATGTAACACCTACAATAAAAACAGTAGCTTTTACCGTAAAAACATCTGTTAATGTAACAGTTTCAAATGTAACAAGGAATTCTGGGAATGGCTGTTTATGGTCATTCACTGTAAATGATACATTTCTTTCTATTTACAAAAACGGTATACTACCGTAAAATGACATTTCATGTGCAATACAGGTTTTTACTGTATACAGAATCAGAACCAGTACCGGTAACCGTTTAACAGGTTCATATCACAGTGTTTGAATGAATCAGTAACATGGGAAAAATCTCCCAGCGCTTCCTGGTTAATCTGAAGCTAAAGTCTTTCTGTCTTCTCTGTTCGGAGCGAAGCGTGTGAGAATCGCTCTGTGTTTTAATTGCTCTGCGTGTTTTTGATCTGCCTGATCCCCGCCGATCTTCCGGATCAGAAGAACGCTTTGAACACTGAGCTACTTCAGCAATTACTGGAGATGTGGAGGCCCACAGAACATGAGCAGAATGTGTTCACACACCGCTCACACCTGACTCTGACTGAATCACTGCTCTTCTAGAAAAGAGCATAAATCTGCTCTGTGTGGATAATAGAATAAGGTTTCTGAGCTAGACAAGAAAAGAAGAAAGAGCTGAAGTTAGGGATCGACCGGCAGCAGGAACTTTATTTTTATATAACTTTATTTTTTATCATTTTTGTTGTGATTTTGTGATCTCTCTATCTTTCTTTTTTCTGAAACATAAGATAAGAATATCCAAGCTTCGGTTTTCAAATGCTGTCGAGTATATACTATTTATTCATTTTATTTTATTTTATTTTATCATTAAACTTTTTTTAATATGCTATTTTTTATTGTATTGATGCATTTTAATGAATACATAACAATTAACAAATACATGTCATTATTATTTTATTTCAAATACATTATTAATAAATAAAAAATTGATATATTTAACCTTAATAGTTTGTGTTTAATTATACATTTTTTAATATTTACTTTTTATTTAACTTGCATTTTCTTATTTCTTCTTCTTCTTCTTATTTATAATGTTATTTTTTGTTACCGTTTATAATTCTAATAATAATTCTAAATATAAAATAATAATTATTGGTGTTGCTGATTTCCCACTAAAGCGATGTCACTTCCTTTAGGATGATGTCATTCAGGAACTGGCTGTTGTGCGTTAAAAAGTGATTTCACCAAACAGAATGGAAAGTCACAGTCAATGACACTATAATCAGTAGAGTGTAAATTATTTATACTGTATATATGTTCACATATGATGTGTATGAATGCAGATTTCCCTCGTTTGGCTCAGTATACGAGCTTTAGTCTTGCCCTTGAAAAATTAGTCGCAAAATCTGTTTGATCATGAAACGCACTGGAAGTGTCTCGCTCTGTGTGTATGTAGTAAATGAAAGCACTCGGGAGTGTTTTGTAACGTGAAGAAAAACACGTCTGATCTGAGAAATATGGCAGACACACTCATGAAATATCAATATAAACGAAGGCTTTCCGAAGCTGGAATAATAGACCTGAAGCTCTGAGAGCGACTCCCTGTCCTTGCATCGATGCTTTCTGTGAATGATTAATTGATCTAGCAGGAATACAGCTGTTTCTAGATGCTGCTGTGAGGAGGAATAGTCTTTAATAGAAATTAACAAATAAATGTCATTATTATTTATTTTATGTCATTTTCTTGTTTTAATTATTTTATTTTATTAATTTAGTTTAATTTAATCTTATTTTAATGTTTGATTAAAATATTGTATTTAATACGTTACTAGAGTTTATGTTACTTAACTTATTCGTAATGCATTTATTCTAATAATTCTGACAGTAAAATCACAGATAAATGAATAAATGCCTAATATAAAGAAAGGCTCTGCTCAGGATTGGGTGCAGGTTCATTATCTACACATACATACACATAGGAGTTATTTTGGAGGTCACAGGGTATATCTGGGTGTAATAAGCCTCTTATCAGTTAAACATATAGCTTTTTTTCATGTTTATCCTCTGGTCTCTGGTTTTCATCTTTGAGTTCTCAGTAAGAGTCCTGGGCATTGACCGGTGTGTGTGTGTGTGTTTCAGCGTCTCTGCTAAAAGGCCTGAAACACTCCAACATCGTGCTGCTCCACGACATCATTCACACCAAGGAGACCCTGACGCTGGTGTTTGAGTATGTGGTGAGTATAACACTAGTGTCTACTCCGCTCCGAGTCTCTCAGACCTGTTTCTGTTGCATTCTGGTCCTGTGGGATTTTTCACATGGCTTTCTTTTGTCAAGCACAAATACACATTTATTTTAATATTATTCTAATTTATTAATTTAATAAAAAATATATTTTATTTTGATTTATTGTACATCTTACATTTATTCAGATTTTACTTTTACTTTCTTATTATTTATAATTCTATTATAAAATATATATATATATATATATATATATTGTCTGAATATTTAATTTATTTTATATTATTTAGAATTAATTTTTTAAAAATATAATTATAATTATAATAATTTTAAAAATAATCACCACACAGTAAGCAGTAAGTACTTCATTGATCATCACGATCAATCATCTTGATCTTGGTCGTCTGCACCCACAGAGCAGCCTCGGTCAGCTGTAATGAACACAGATGATGTTTAAACAGGATTGCACTTGTTCAGTGGAAGCTGGAGTTAGTCCTTTAGCTCATTAATACTGATCCTTACAGTAAGAAGAACCAGACACTGAGCTAAAGGTCAGGAGAACATGCCCTTCATTACTCACTCAATACATTTATGTTCCCAGCACACATAAAAATAATTATCCACTTAAACGATACTAGCACTTGACTTCTGAGTAAAGTGTAGATGTAATTTGAGAAGACTGTTTGGGCGGATGTCACCAAGTTAAGAAGAAAAAAAGAAACGTCAGGGAAAAACTCTTTGATCCTTCAGAGTAAGAATAGGCATTTCCCCTCAGACTTTGCTTTCTTTAAATGTTATGAGGTGCAATTGGTATTTTCTTCACAGAAAAGTCAGTGCACTGTGGAACAACGGCACAGATCAGTGGTCCTGGGTTTATTTTATTACTTATATATTGTAATCATTATTTTGCTGTGGTCTTGGGCACATTTATTCTATTTTATATTATTTTTTATTTTTATTTAAAAAAAAAATTTAATTTAATTTTATTATGTGGTTTGCTGGTTTTATGGACTTGGGCTATTTTCATTTATTAAATTGTTTGTTATATTTTCTTATTAAGATTTCTTTTATTTATTTTGTTTTATTACATTTTTTTAATGTAATTACATTTTATTTTAGGGTTATTTTAGATGGTTTTCTGGTTTTAGGGTCTGGGCCACATTTATTTTAATTCATTTTAGTTAGTTTTTTTATTTTATTACTTTAATATTATTTATTTTATTTTGCTGTGGTTTGCTGGTTTTACTGTGTTTTATTTTATTTAATTTGCTGGTTTTGCTGGTCAGTGTCCATTCTATTTATTCTAATTTATATAATTTTATTTTTACTTTCTTTCTTTATTTTTTGTTATGGTTTTGCTGGTTTTGAGTGCACAGTGTTTTAGTTTTATTAATTTCTGTCTATATTTAGTTTTATTGCGATGAGGTCAGTGTATCGTGTGCTCTTCTGGTTCCAGTCGTTGTCTCTAAAATATAACAGTATTTTTCCGTGGAGTGTACGTCCTCCGGCTAAATTGGATGAGGGTGAGATTGATTTATTCATGAGCGCTAAGCTAACACGTCGGGTGTCAAAGAAAACAATCAAAAGGCTTGGATTGGCTGAGCTCTTGATATCTGGGCTCCGTGGAGCTGTATATTACTCTGAGACTCGTTTCTAATAAATACAGGCTTCGGCGGTGAGGAAATCCATTGATTTAGTGCGGCGAGGGTTAATAATGATTGACAGCGCAGGACGTGTTTCCACTTCATTATTCATGAAAGAAAACGCATTTATCTGCAGGTGTTCGCAAGCATCAGCGCAGAGCAGGGCATTGTGGGTAATTCTCTCTCCTGCGGACTGTGTTTACATGCGCATGTTGAGGCTGATCCACATGATGTATCTGTAGAAATTCCCATAATGCACTGCAGTGAGAAATAAAATCATCTGAGATGGTCCTCAAAGCAAAAGAAATGTTGATAAATTTACTGAAAAGAATAATTAAAATAGTTTTATTTCTAATTAAATTAAATTATTTATTATTAATTATTTTCATAAAGTAAATAATAAACTTATGTTAAAACTATTATAATATTAATAATTTATTATTGAATAAATTAATTATTTAATAATTATGAAAAACAATAAATACAATATCTAATAAATATAATTGTTATTTTGTAATAATACATTGGTTTTATTTAATTTTAATTAAATACATTATTTGATCATAAAAATTTATAAAATTGATGTAAAACTAAATTTTTGTAAAAATGAAATAACGATGCTGCCATCTCTCTTCAGTTCTTTTATCCTCCTGTAATTTGGCTCTGAATCTTGACTCTTTTCTACAAAATAGTGAATTACTCCATAAATATGTCTGAGATTTCATACTTTGGGTTTTATTACTATGTACAGTATGGCACAAAATCCAAGATGTTAGCCGAGAAGTTTCTGAACTGTGCTTGATTTGACTTGTTTATGTTGTGTTTGAGTCAGTGTCTCACGCCCCTCTCTCTCTCTGTCCAGCACACAGATCTGTGTCAGTACATGGACAAACATCCCGGCGGTCTTCATCCGGACAATGTCAGGGTGAGTGACATGTGTTTGATCAGCTCTTGTGAGGGAAGTGTCTGAAGCAGATGCAGACAATGTTTATGCTAAAGGACTTTATGTTTGTGATAATATTCGTAAAATTATACTAAATTATATTATGTTGACTATGTGTTCATTTAGTGAAAAATATGTAACGTGAAACATGCTCTGACGTATATACAGTATGTGAATAGGCTAAAAAACAGAGATTACTTTATTTTTGTTTTTATAAAAGCAACATTCTGTTTTTATTTTACTTTATTTTGCACAACCTGGCAACATGTAAATGAAAAATTTGCAAATGCTTTTATCCAAAGTGAAATATGGAAATCCGTTAATCTGGCGGGAATCGAACCCGGACCCTGCAGTTGCGAGCGTGCTCTAGTGTTGATGCTGCTGTGGTGTGTGTAAGAAACATCTCATTTCCACGAATGCTAGATCTGGTTGTTTTCATGACTAAAACCTCCTCTCAGTATTATTAGTGAACTAGTTGATCTGCAGAAATGACAGGTGGAAGCAGTCTTGATTAACTAGGTATATTTGATCTGGTTGAAGTGGTTTGTAAAGTGTGTTGGAGGAAAGCTGCGGTGATGGAGTGAATGAGGCCAGCCAGCAGAAGTTGCTTATGTAATTCATCAGCTTTTTGTCGCTGTGGATTTACATAAATAAAGTATTTATCCCGTTCGCTCCCTCGCTGAGATTCAACCCGATGGAGAACTCATGAGAAATGACAAACCAGACGTTCAGTGGGATCTGTTTCCTGAAGCTTGGATCGGCTCACAGTGCCGTGGTATGAAGAACACACTTTACACAGGTTATTATGAAATAAAAGTGAGCCTCTGAGAATCCATTTATGGCTATTAATGTCTGAGCCAATCTCTGCTAGGACAGCTTGTTTTAGATGATCTTCATCGGAGACCAGGGGCCTCATGTACAAAGACTTATGACTAAAACATTGCGTACGCACAAAAACATTCAGATGTATGAAACACTGCGTACGCGGAATCCCACACACATTCTCTTGGTACATCCGAATTAACGTGAAATTGAGCGCACATGCACGAGCGCTAAACCCCTCCCTGCCTCCTC
>JAUCMU010000129.1:27938-49136 GCA_032275025.1 Enteromius treurensis
TCGCTCAAGTACTGAGGAGCTAAGCCATTCAGGGCTTTATAAGTAATTAACAAGATTTTAAAATCTATACGATGTTTTATAGATAGATAGATAGATAGATAGATAGATGGATAGATAGATAGATGGATAGACAGGTAGATAGTTGTTTGCTAGTAACACACCCAGTATTATTAAAGTTTCTGATGAAATGCAGTGCTGTTCCCAGCTGCACACATCCTGAGATGGTTCTGTGTGTGTGAGAGAGAGTGTGTGTGTGTGTGTGTGTGTGTGTGTGTGAGAGAGAGAGAGAGAGAGAGAGTGTGTGTGTGATGAGAGAATCTCACGGCTGCTCAGCTCTGTGAAGATGTGTGTGTGTGTGCAGCAGAGATTTGAGCGGCTCAGCTTCCACTTCAAAGGTGTGTCGGGGGATCCGGGTCTCAGCTCGCCTTCATGCGCTCCGGAGCAGAGCGGCCATGTAAATTTCATGACCTGTCTTTCTCACACTCACACACACACACACATGCACAGAGTCTCTCCAATAGCGTGACGGATATCAGCAGCCTGCCAGCTGTCAGCCGCTTCTGTCTTTTTCGATTTCTCCTGTTCTTCCCGTTTCTCGTTCTCTGTGTTTTGTCTCTGAAGGGCCGTGAGCCGCCAGATCCCCTCCATCACATCTCACACTGCTACAGAGCGCTTGTGTTCTGCTTCCAGTTCTGTGTCGATCTCTTATTTCTCTGCACCGGTGTGGTTTGATTTATTTGCGGTTGATGGACAGTGAGATTTCATCTTCATCCAACCTCTCACACTCATGCTTTCCATCTGAGTGTCGTCAAAATAAAACAGACCGTAACCCTTTTAAAGCTTATTTCCGACACAAAATAAAAAAGGTATTTGCGACTATTTATATCTTAAAATTTGGACTTCTTTTCTCATAACTAAGAGGACAAAAATCTTAATTGTAAAATAAAATGTGAATATAAGCTCAAAATCGTGAGATGTCAAGATAGAAACTATTTTGATGCATAGTGGAAAAAAACTGAAAGATGTAAACTAGTTCATCCAAAAATGAAAATGATCCTGTCTTTTACTCACCTTTGAATCCTTGATGTATGTGACTTAATTTTTCTTTCAGGCGAATCCAATCAGAGTTGAGATAAAAAAAACTGTCCAGATCCATCCAAGCCTTTGAATGGGTTTAAACAGGACATATCCGTTACACTTCAGGAGACGTGAAATAACATGCACGTAATAAAACGTCCCTCTCACGAATATGCATCCATCATACATTTCCCAGAGGCGCACGCGCATCCTACGACATCCGCCGGGACTGCTTCCGGCTTCCACGGACAGCAAACATGAGAGAAAGTGCTTATTAAATTTGAAATATGGACATTTATCGTACAAAAACGCATGGATTCGCCACAGGAGGACTTTATTCACCCCTTGGAGCCATGTGAGGGATGTTTTATTACGACTACGCGCAGTTTTATAACGTCTTCCGAAGTTTTTTTTTTTTTTTTGCATTAGACTAACTTAGACTGGTGGTTGATGTCCTAAAGAATTTATATTTGTGGTAAAAGTAACAAAAACCATCTCAATACGTTTTTGCAGCTCCTCTCTCAGGAGAATTATTATTCATGAGCCTCTCCTCTGATTGGCCTGTTTTTTCTAAATTATGCATTACCAGGCCAATCAAATGTAACGACGTCACAACAATTATGTCAAAGCACTAGCTGGATGCAAAACAAAGGGAAAACCGAGGCGGCTCATTCATAAAAGCACAGATTTAGCTACATAAGGAGCTTAAAATATCATCTTGTTGTGATGTTGGGTGCCAGAATCTTAATACAGTTTTAAATTAGAAATATGATCTCATACCTGATGCCACTGCCAAACAGCTGTAGTTTAACCCAATAAAATGAGCGGACTGGACAGAAAAGATCATCATAACATGCTTGAGTTTGCACACTTCTTATCATAAAAGGTTTAATAAAGCATTGTCTATCCTGTCAGATCCATCCTTGGAGTGAGCTATAGGTCAGCTGATCTGGTATTGTTTGTTAAAGTTAGTCTTTTCGACATGTTTCTGTGTTGTTGCTCAGTAATGTCATGGGCGGTGGGCGGTACTCGGGTGATGACTGAAGGTGAGTAGATCTGACGTCACAATTTAACAAAAGTCACAACGGCTCAAGAAAAATCACAGCTACTTTATGCAGGCTGTGTGCAGTTTACTGTGGATCGACCGTTTTGAATCTTATATGGTAGTTACATAGCCCTTACATATCTGTTCTCATGAAAAAAGCCGGAAAATTTCAGATTTGACAATATGGGACCTATAATTGCTAAAGCAACTTTTACACACCAATTTAGCTCAGATTGGTTGAGCTAAATTAATATTCTCTAGGGGTGTGATGAGACACTTATCCCATGAGACGTGACGAGACATTGGGTTCACGAGAACAAGACGAGACACGATTTTTAGACTTTTTAAAAGAAATCCTCAATGTTAAAAAATTTGGGAAAATGTTATTTTGTTCAACAAAAACATTCCAAAAAAATTAAAATAAAAACAAATTAAAAAAACAATTAAATAATAATAAAAACAAATATTCCTTTAAAAGAAGGGTAAGCGATTTTTTCAAAAAAGCAAAAGATTCGGGCCGAATACCTGAACAAACTTGTCTACCGCAAACGCCCCGCCAGCCTAAAGGACAAAGTATACTTCGGCCGTCTGCATTACGTCATTTGGTCAGAGGGCTAGCGGACAGCCAATTATTTGAGACCGTACGGACTGTCTGCGTACAACAGTGTAGCGCGAGAAGAATGTATCATGCATGTATCAAGCTCGTCCATCCGCACTAATCCGCAATTGAGTATACTTTGAAAGCTGTGTGAATGCAGCTCTGCGCGGAACGGAACGCAGAAAGTGAAGTATACCCGGGCCTTATGTCTGCCTACACCAGGTGCGATACAGCAACCATTGAAAACCATTTGGAATTTGTGTCAGCACGTCATAAATAGAACGCGGCAGCAGTTTCCTGTCTGAGATTTGTTGTGCCGCATCATACCACTATCGCGAGGATATCACCAAGTTCTCACGAGAACAGTCTCATCTTGTGCCACAAGATCTCGTCACACCCCTAGTATTCTCTGATATAACAGCTGAATAATGTTTGGTTCATTTTAACCCATTGCATACCTTTCTATCAAAGTTCACTCATATCTGACACAGTTTAACTATGAGGTCTTGTCATGTTTTATTACCAGTTTCTCCTAAACTACGGTATGGTGAATAAACTATGATAATGTGAGAAATGTGTCTGATTAAATGTTGTTTTGACTGTATGTATAATATGTACACTCCAAGTCCAGAAGAAAGGCCTGAGGTTCAGGTAAGACAACAGTAACCAGAGTTTTCCAAAGCTGTTGAATTTATTTGAACCAGGCTGATGACTAATCCAGAGAAAACTTCTCCTTGTTTTACAGTTTTCCCGGGATGCGTTGGCGATTACACACAGCATCCCAGCACTGTTTCCAGCAGGAAGAGGAGGAACATGTGGAGCTCGGTCCAGTTCTCTGATCTCAGATCCAGACAAACACAAAGGCTCCATTGATCCAAACCAGAGTAAAAGTGAGTCCTAAGCCTGCGATTTTGAAAATCTGTCAATATATTTGAATGTAAGCAGCAGCTGGCCTTGAGCAGAACCGCAAGCATCTGCTGGCTTCTCCTCATGAGATCCGAGCTTCAAGCCTGGCGTCAGATTTTCCGGATCGCCTCTTTGAACTGGGATCCAGAGAGGTGCGCGAATCAAACTCAGATCCGCTTTGACATGATATTCTTTTGAGAAATCGGTGAGATGTTCTGAGATGTTCACTGCTGATCATGTGACACGACCGTCTCAGTCCCATCCAGTATGTGTTTACGGCTTATATTCTCTTCAGCTTGACCTGGAGCCTTTAGTCTTTGTTTATTCCCCACCATTATTGCATTGAAAACAAACATATGCTTGAAATGCAAGTGGAGTGTCTTCTGTCTTTTGTCTAACACAGTCTCATAAATCAATGGCAGTAGCACAACAATAAAAGACAGCAATGTTTAGTTTAGGTTCAACTCTGCTATTATTGTGCAGATTGTAAATGTGTTTAATATAATTATTACTAAATGCTATTTATTGAACTTTTTCATCATTCCACTTACACTACAGGTCAAAGGTTTGGAATAATTTTTAGTGTAATGTAATACAATTTATGTGTATTTTAGCAAAGAAGGCTTTTTTTGTTTACCAAGGCTGCATTTACTTGAAAATTTAAATATTATTATAATTTAACATTATAATAATAAGCTGTTTTCTATGTGATTGTATTATTTACTGTAATTTATTTCTGTGGTGCGTAGCTGAATTTTCAGCATCATTACTTTATTCCTATATGCTGATTTGCTACCCAAGAAACATTTCTTCCTATTATAAATGTTGAAAAGACTTGTGGAATTAATTGATTCTGAAGGATCATGTGACACTGACGACTGGAGTAATGATGCTAAAAATACAGTTTTAACCACAGCAATAAAGTACATTTTTCTATACATTCACAAAGAAAACTGTTATTTTAAATTCTAAAAAAATATTTCCTATTTTTACTGTATCAAATAATCGCAGCCTTGTTGAGCAGAACAGACCTCTTTGAAAAACGTTAAAAGATCTTAATGATTCCGATGAAATAAAAATTAATTATGGGAAAGTGGAAGTGGAAATTATACGAGATGTTTAATAAATAATTTCCACTTGATTGAACACTGAAAAGTATCACAAAATAGTTTAATAATGTATTTCTAGTCAACATTTATTATGTGGGGGTTTTTTCTACAGAGGATTCATGCAGTACTTTGTTTCATGCATTCTTAGAAAAGAGCATAAATACTGTATTCTGCCTGCTTTTTCACACATCTGTAGAGCACATATGATGAGTTTTGGAACAGAGCACTTATTTAAAGGGCCTCTAGGCCGGCTGTCTTTTATCTGAAGGCCCCTAAAAATCCACAATTATGTGATCTCTGTTCATGTTTACTAAAACAGCGGCTGCAGTCTCTGAATCCTTCCCTACCGATCATTAAAGGACTATTAAACAAATAGTTCATCACTTACATCACTCGCTTCAGATGATCATTCCTACAATGCCATTTAAAGACTGCAAGTTACCGGCCAACTGGCAAACGTGTTTTATTTACTCGCCCAAGCCAGTTTTTACTCTCTTTGGCGCTGGCGGGTGTTAACGTTGGACCTTAAGAACATTCAGGATTGCCGAGGTTTGACTGCAAGCCCAAAATGATGATAATGATTCCAAACGTTTGCTATTATTGTACTTAAAAGTCCCACTGGAAAGTCTGCGTGTGGGTTCACGTTTGATTTCAGAGATCGGGGATAACAGTCAGTCGCATGTCTGAAACGGGACACCATCAAAACCCAATCGACCTGTCAAACTTCATCCGAACACGTTTGGCAGGGAATTTACACTTTATGACAAACACATGGTAGGCGCTGAGGAATACGATCTATCTCAAACAGCAGAGATGACTGTAGTTCCTGTAGATCCCCTGCTCCATCGTTCACAAAAGTTAGTTTTGGACTGATTCTTTGGTTTTGGAACATAGACAGAGATTGGAGTTACATGCAGCTTTCAAAGCTGTCCAGCATTAGGCTTTGGAGTCCCTCTTTACTTCTTTATTTGAGTGATACAGCAACTGTATAAAGAGCATGAGAAAAGAAAACATATCCTGGAGAATTCCTGTTGCTCAAGCAATAGATCATTACACAGTCTACATTAAGGTCATGGGTTAGATTCCCAGGTAATGCATGAACTCATAAGTGACTTAGGATAAAAATGTTTACTAAATGTAAATGTAATTGCCAACCTGTTCTCGTTTCGCTGCAGTTTCAAAGACATATGTCCACTGAGTTGTGCTAAAACACAAGTTCAATAGCCTATGTAAACCCTGGCACGTTTTATTATGTTGATATAGGTCTGTTTTGGTTCAGAATTGAAATATCCATGGACTCTTGCTAAAAGTTAATGGTCTACCAAGTTGGAAATATGCCCTCCACAAAATCCACCTAAAAACTGATACAAAAACATATTTATTGATGCAACCGTGCCATTTCAGCTTCCTTTTTCACAGATCTGAACTATTTCATTGAAGCGTAGTTACACAGGATTGAACTGGAGCTCTTCGTCTCCCAAATACATCTCTGTGCTCCGTGAGCTACCGAATAAAACTATCTATATCTATGAAAAAACATATATGTGAAGCTGGATATGTGTAATACTAACATTCAAAACCAGCAGTTTTCAAATATCCCAGCATATTAATATTGTTTTGAAATCGTAACATTATACTCTTCAAGTAATTGTGGGAAAAATTACACTTTATTAATTGAAAACTCTGTAAAATAGTGGGAAAAGGAATAAAGGTGTCTGAGTTTTAATGCCTCTAGTGTTGTATGTACTTACAGTGATATGTACTTGTTGGTACATGTTTCGTGCCTTACTGAAAAGTGCACACAGGTACGTTTATGGCATAGAATATGCATGCAATTGTGAATAATTACAAAACAACTCCAGATATCTTTATGCATTGCATAAAATAGAATTTGGGGTAGGTTGAGTTTGATTGCACTGAAAATAATTGAAAAATGCAATAGAAAAAAATTTGCAGCAAAAATTAAATTGTAATTGCAAATACATTAAATGATATAAATATCATTACTGCTCTATATTCAGGAATATGTCTTAGCAAGATGATATTAAAACTATGCTGAAATATAATGCAATGCAATGCTGATTGAGAGATGGAGACATAAAGGCTCCTCAGAAGATGTGAGATGTTTTGGAGGCTTGTGAAGATCATTGCCCTGCTAAGGAATAAGGAAAATAAAGCTCCTCACTGTTTAACTGTATAAAATCCGTTATTAATAACTTAGCACCAATAATAATTAAGCAGCAAATCAGTATATTAGAATGATTTCTGAAGGATCATGTGACACTGAAGAGTGGAGTAATGATGCTGAAAATACAGCTGAACATCACAGAAATAATTTACAGTTTAACAGATATTATTATAGAAGACAGCTGTTTAGAATTAGGATAATATTTCACAATTTTTATTGTATTTTCTATAAATGCAGTCTTGTAGAGCAGAAGAGCTTTCATTAAAAACATCTAAACATCCTTTCAAATGTTTCCCAACTTTAGGCAATACTGTATGTTCAGGCTAAGGTTATTGTTCTAAACCAAACCAGATGCACAGCATTAGATTATAGTCCATCAGATACATAATGACACACTATAGTTTCTCTGAAACACTTTCCTTGTAGCAATTGAACACTCTCCCTGACTGCTGAGAAAACAACACGGGCTTAACGTCACACCAAAACACGCCTCCTCCTGCTTCAGGTGTCCCGTCCCAAGAAACAATGTAAACCCGTCCATCACAAACCACAACAAAAGATCCTCTGTATCTCTTATTCCCTATTGTTTGGAGTGAAATCTGTTCCCGGGATTAGCTGGAGTCCGCAGACAGCTGGACTCTGCTTCTCCTCGCTGATCAAAGTCTCCAAGCCCAATAAGATACTCGAGCCATGATTTCATCCCACCGCAACCGGACCCTGTGTTAATTGTGAACATATGCAAAACTCCGAACCCAAAAGTGCAACAATAACAGTATCAAAACACGTTTTGGGGAACCTATTGTAGAACATACTCGTAGATCTCTAAATGCATTTGAAACACTTTACTTGAAGCATTTGTGTATAATAAAGGTATTCTTGAGGTACATGCATTTTATCTTTATTAAGTAATGTCTTATATGTTTTTATCAATATTTGCATCCACAGTTAAAATGCGTTATAATATTTGAAGGTTGGTTTATTTTGTGTTTTAATGCATTTTACTTTCTAAAGGTGTGATAATGCATGCTGTAGATAAGCCTTTTAATGGATTAAAACTGTTAATGAGATATTTTTTTTGCCTTGTTTTCCAGTACAAATATATAAACATTCTTAAATCAAAGTAGTAAATCAGGCCAGTTACGTAATTATATTACCCTTTTCAAGTAACTAGTAAACCAATACAGTACTTTTATCATTTACCTTCAGCTTGAGAATTATTCCTTTTACTTTTAGTGTGGAAGGGCTTTTATATTTGCCAAAAACTTTTTTGAAATTAAAAACAAACAAGCCATCCCAGCCCAGAAAAAATAATGCATTGATTTCCATTAAAATATTGTAATATTGTTTTAAAACAAACTTTTCCCAACACTGATGTAAAGTCTGAAAACTGGATCAAAATTAAGTACATTTTTGCTTCAAATAAGAAAAATATCAGCAAGTGGAATAAGAAAAATAAACTTGTTTTCCTTTGAATAAAGTATATATATTTGAGCCGAATGGTAGATGTTTTTTCCATCTTTTATGCATAAACTCACTTTATTTTGATGTATTTTTTACAGAAAGTACTGGATGTAGAAAAAACAAAGCTGAAATACTGAAGAAGAAAATAGTTTTTCTGTTTCCAGGCCTTTCTGTGTTGGAGTTTTTGCCTGGTGTTGTGTTTTATCAGCAGACGTGTATCTAGGTCAGCCCGTGTTTTCAATGCCGTGGGTCATAACTATCTAAAATCCAGCTGTTGTCCAATTTTAGATTTGTTTCTTTTGGGTTTGTAAAGTTTTAACCTCTGAGCAAGTCATTTTATGGGTGATTCGGGTGCTTCTGTTGTTGCCCAGGGTGAAGGAGTTATAATAAATCTCTTTCGCTCTGAAGGCAGAAAATGTGAGGGCTTCAGCCCAGAAAGACGTGATTGGTTATACTTGAAGTTTAATCTCGGCTTGGAAGAGACCGCCCCACTGTTTTGGGTAAACATCCCCAGAATTCAGATCTCCGCAGGGGGAAAAAACTGGGTTCGTAAGAGAGGTACAACCGATTCTGAGAGGCATTTGGAGAAAACTAATGAGACGAGAGTCTGGGATCCTGGAGCGAGCCCAATATAATCAAAGACGTAAAGCATTCGGCAGCGATTTCTTCGTATTGTGTTGAGGGGCTGTAATGAGGAGACATGGCGGTGTTTTCCAAAAACAAACCCTTTCAAGTCTTTCCTGATTTACAGCACGGCACATACAGTAGCTGTTTTGTTTTCTAGATAAATTGTATTTACAAAATTTTATCGGGAAGAACAAACGCGATGATTAAAACCTCTGCCGTCTCTTGCCATGACACTCTTTAAGTGCTAACTCTCTTAGTTTGCATTCAGATGTAAATAAGCTCTGCTAAAGTATACCATAAAATAAGCGCCCAGTCATCTCCTGCCTTTACTTACAGCATTGTTTGAGGGGTTTAACACATTTTTGACCTTTAAGCTAAAGGTTGCGTCCAACAGAAACAACATGATTATGTCAAGTGGGTTTTAGTTTCCACCTGGAGAGATGTGCACCTGCAAAAAGTCGTCAAAAGAAGATTTTTGTCACTGTTTGTCAAAAAGATGGCCCAGGGAGGTTACACCAGCACTAACTGGCATAAACCAGCTGGTCTGTGCAGCAGTAGAAAATGTTTTATCAGATCTGCGAAGAGATTTAATACAAAATGCAGACAAACTTATAAAAGTGAGCATGAACTAAAAAAGTACCTACTTTCCTATAGTTATCTGTATTCTAAACATGTTAACTGATCTAATTGTGAACTGTTCATCCATGGGTTTAGCCTGTTTTATCAAAAACACAGAAAAAAACAAAATTGTGAAATATTATTATAGGTTTAAAAGAACAGTTTTCCATTTTACTATGCATACTATAATGTATTTCTAGCATTATTGTGAGGGTATTGCAACTTTTTATCTCACAATTCTGACTTTATTTCTCAGAACTACGTACTACAAACGTAGAGTTTATTTTTCGCAATTCCGACTTTTTATCTCACAATTCAGACTGCATATCTCATAATTCCGACTTTATATCATGCAAATCCGACTTTATATCTCACAATTCCGGCTTTATATCTTACAAATCCGACTTTATATCTCACAATTCCGGCTTTATATCTTACAATTCCGACTTTATATCTCACAATTCCGACTTTATATCTCACAATTCCAACTTTATATATCTTAATTCCGACTTTATATCTCGCAATTCCGACTTTATATCTTACAATTCCGACTTTATATCTCACTTTATGTATCGTAATTCCAACTTTATATCTCACAATTCTGACTTTATATCTTACAATTCCGACTTTATATCTCACAATTCTGACTTTATATCTCACGATTCCGACTTTATATCTCACAATTCCAACTTTGCACCTCGTAATTCCGACTTTATATATGCAATTCCGACTTTATATCTCATCTCACAATTCCGACTTTATATCTCACAATTCCAACTTTATATCTCACAATTCCGACTTTATATCTCACAATTCCAACTTTGTATATGCAATTCCGACTTTATATCTCATCTCACAATTCCGACTGTATATCTCACAATTCCGGCTTTATATCTCATCTCACAATTCCCACTTTATATCTCACAATTCCGACTTTATATCTCACAATTCCGACTTTATATCTCACAATTCCAACTTTATATCTCGTAATTCCGACTTTACATCTCATCTCACAAATCCGACTTTATATCTCACAATTCTGACTTTATATCTTACAATTCCAACTTTATAACTCACAATTCCGACTTTATATCTCACGATTCCGACTTTATATCTCACAATTCCAACTTTATATCTCGTAATTCCGACTTTATATATGCAATTCTGACTTTATATCTCATCTCACAATTCCGACTTTATATCTCAAAATTCTGACTTTATATCTTACAATTCCGACTTTATATCTCACAATTGCGACTTTATATCTCACAATTCCTACTTTATATGTTGTAATTCCGACTATATATATGCAATTCCAACTTTATATCTCACAATTCCGACTTTATATCTCATCTCACAATTCCAACTTTATATCTCATCTCACAATTCCGACTTTATATCTCGCAATTCCGACTTTATATCTCATCTCACAATTCCGACTTTATATATGCAATTCAGACTTTATATCTCATCTCACAATTCCGACTTTATATCTCGCAATTCCGACTTTATATCTCATCTCACAATTCCAACTTTATATCTCGTAATTCCCACTTTATATCTCATCTCGTAATTCCGACTTTATATCTCATCTCACAATTCCGACTTTATATATGCAATTCCGAATTTATATCTCATCTCACAATTCCGACTTTATATCTCGCAATTCCGACTTTATATCTCGTAATTCCGACTTTATATCTCATCTCGTAATTCCGACTTTATATCTAATCTCACAATTCCGACTTTATATATGCAATTCCAACTTTATATCTTACAATTCCAACTTTATAACTCACAATTCTGACTTTATATCTCACAATTACAACTTTATATCTCGCAATTACGGATTAATAAATATTACAATTATGACTTTATATCTTGCAATTACGACTTTGTACCTCACAATTGCATATTAATATTATCGCAATTTTGACTTTATATCTCGAAATTATTACTTTATATCTCGCAATTACGAATTAATATATATCGCAATTATGACTTTATATCTGGCAAGTTAGAATTGTGAGATAAAAAGTCGCAATTAGCTTTTTATTTTTTATTCAGTATAGCAGAAATAGGCTTCCATAGTCTTCATTGTCACAAGATCCTTCAGAAATCATTCTACTGCAATATGATGATTTATTATCATAAAAGCGTTAAAAACACTTTGCCTTGCTATATGTTTATTTTAAAACCTGTGACACTTTTTTCAAGATTTTGTTTGTCAAATAGGCTAAATTCACTTGCACTTCTTGATATACTTTATTTACGGTACATCTGTATATTGACATTTATGTTTGCATATCCTCAAACCAAAAGCAAGTTGTCTCACATGTGTCTCTTTGTCTTCTCTTCAGTCTGTCTCTATTGATTTTGGCTCTATTGTGTGCTGAAGCTCCATTAGGACATTGTGGGGCGTTTGTGTATCTTCTCTGTGGCCTGGTTGGGTGTTGACGACATGGGCTGTTGTAAATAAATGATGAGCAGATCTGTTTACACACACACACAAAAGCTGCAAGACATTCCCAGGGTGTAGGATGCCCTGCCTTCAGGCCTTCAGCATTCACAGCTCCGACCAATCCTCAGGTGAGAACCAGATTTAGACAAGACCAGCAAACGATACCGAGCTCTTGAGAGATTCACAGCTCCTTGGAGATTTATTGAAACTTTTTTTGTATGAGAATTTGGGTCATGTGATCTCAAAATGTCAGCTTCCATGAGAGACCCCCAGAAGGTGTTTAATGTTTTTTAAAGAAGACTCTTCTGCTTACCAAGCCTGCATTTATTTGATCCAAAGCACAGCAAAACAATTCTATCATTAATCCAGTCACATGATCCTTCTGAAACTATTCTAATATTCTGATTTGCGAATCAAAAAAACATTTATTATTATTAAGTCGGTCGATAAACATTTACATTCAGTTGTTTAATGATTGTTTTTGGTCACAATACAGTCTTGCAAAACCATTTATTATTGCCCTCCCAAAAGGTTTGTAACCTCTTGCAAAGCATTTGCATTCCCTTGGGAAATTTTGCGGTCTCTCGCATAACATTTACATTTTCCTGCAAAAGCATTGCGTTCCCAAGCAGCTTTGTGTTTGGGAGATAAACATATGCATTTGGTTGCAAAATTTTATTTTTTTCATTCTTCAACAAAACATTTGTTTTCTCTCGCAAAAGTATTGCTTTTCATCCCAAAAAAGTTGCTTTCTCTTTGAAAACATTAGCATTTTCTTGCATTGCATTGTGTTCTCCACGAAATGTTGCGCTCTGTTGATAAACATTTGCATTTGGTCAGTAAATATCTGTGTTCGGTCACGTTTTCCTCCGAGAGAACTTTGAGTTCGCTTGCTTTCTCAATCAGACGTATTGCATTTCCTCAAGAAACCTTGCATGCTCTCACAAAACATTAGCGTTCACCAAAAAGTTGCGTTCACTTAAGTATTGCATTAGAAATTGCTTTCTCTCACGAAACATTTGCGTCCCGTTGAGGAACTTCGCAATCTTTCGCAAAAAACATTTGCTGTTCCCCACAAAACTTTGCATTCATCAGTGTTAACTCGATTCCATTTGGTCACAAAACTTTTGAGTTCTTTTGCAAAAGCTTTGCGTGACCCCCAATAACTTTACATGCTTTCACAAAACATTATCATTCTTCTGAAAAACTTTGCGTAAAGTATTGCATTCCTCCAAAAAACTTTGCATTCTCTCTCAAAACGTTTGCATTCCCTTTCCATTTGTTCGCAAAACATTTGATTTTCCATGAACAATTTTGCATTCGGTCACAAAACAGATGCATTCTTTTCCCGAAGGTATTGCATTCCTGCAAGAAACGTTGCGTTTTTTCACGAAACTTTGTGTTTACCTACAAAACCAGGGAACTCCAGGGAATGCAAATAATAACTTTACTTATCTTTCTTTACCGTCACCTTGTTCCATATCTTCAGGATTTCTGACAGGGAATGTGGGATTGTTTTGCTCAGACTGCAGTGAAAAACCATCTCAGAGATTTCAGATCTGAAGGCATGCCATGAACATGCACACTCAAACACACACTCACTCACTCACTCCCTCACACATGCACACACACACTGTCACACACACTCCCTCACTCACTCCATCACACACATGTTGGGTTTCCATGTTTTGGGGACTCTTCATAGGTGTAATGGTGTTTCTACTGTACAGACTGTATGTGGTATTGTCCTACACTGACCCTACACCTAAACCTACCCCTAACAGGAAACACCACACGCTTTAAATTCTCAAAAAAACACCATTTAGTATGTTTTTAAGTCTTTTGAATTACGGGGACACTAAAAATATCCTCATAAATCACCTTCATATTGTAATACCTGTCATAACCATGTCATTATACACATTTGTGTTCTCATAAACCAAATAAACCCGCACACACAAACACACACAAACATATACACACACACTCTCTCTCTCACACGCACACACACACACACACACTCACACAGGTGATGGGTTTGATAGAGAGTGCATGAAGTGATCAACCTTAAATGCAAGACATAAGACTTTGAATAAAGCCATTTACAAAATGCATGAATGTAAATGTATCCAGCAACAGTGTTGAAGAAAGTTCATTATGAAAGTAATGCATTACAATGAAGAAATAACTAATTACCTTATACTTACAGTTTATGAAACATACTTTTGTGTTACTTCTCACATGGAGAACTTGTAATAACTGCAGGGTTGCATCATATTCAGAGTTTGTATTTTTACTGTTTTGAAAGATCTTTTTTATCAGTTGATGAGTAAATACAAGTTGACACGAGAAGCACACGAAAGACTTAACAATTAATTTCAATAAGTTAACTGGAGCCCGACAGAATTACTCACCTCAGAATAATGCACTGGACGTGTTACAAAGCAGCTGACTGTATCCTGTGTGTTTTTCACTGACCTCTCTGGCCTCGATTCTCTCCAGTAATTCCTGTAATTTAATGACTGGCTCTTTTTCATGTCTCCAGCCGACTGCTATCAGCTCGAGCGTGGCCGTATTTATTCGCTGCCTGTGGCTGTGATATTTCCCCATAATGATTCTGAGAAATACGAAAAAACCATTTCAGTTTTTTCCATCCGAAGCAGGACATAAACTCACTTCCTCTGATCTGCATTGGAGAGGCTGAGCGAGCGCCGGTGGGAAGAAGTTCTGGTTGAGAAAGAGACTGATTCCCGGCTTCTCCTGACCTTTGACCCCGCTCGGCTTTGATCTCGGTACCGAGAGAAGATGTGAATGAATGCTGAGTGCTGGATTCAGTCCAGAGTCATGAAGTGTTTGTCTTTTAGAGATTGTGAAATGATGAATTCCTCATTATGTTGTCATCTGTTAAGCAAGCTTGTTGTTTTACTGCCAAAATAAACAATCATCAAGAATCAAATGGGAGCAAAAATGATAGCAAAGAAATGCATCGCAGATCTTCAGCGTTCGGTTGGCAACTTCACTGGAACTGAAATAATAAGTGATTTAAGAGTGAAGATCGGAGATTTGCTGATGCAACGCAAGCCATTCAAATGTAAGACACACAAGAAAAGATGTGTTGTGACTCATGTTTCTGACAACTTCAGAAGTTCATCTGGGAGGCCAAAAACTAAATTTAAAAACTAAATTATTAAAATGAAAATAAGAAACAAAACACAGTGTCTTAATGAGTTTGTGTCAAACATGTGAGTGACACAATGACTTTATGTATTAAATACATAAAATATGTTGTCATATTATTAACACAAATAATTAGTTAATAAAATATAAATAAATCTGATATAGAATATAGAATTCTATAAAATATTCATATAGAATATGTATACTTTATAAAATATTAAATAATGCAAATTATACATATTTTTAGTATTTATAATTTTAAAAAATGATTATTCATGTGTAAACATTTATATATATATATATATATATATAAAGATTATTATATATATAATATAGAATAGAAAAGCGAACTAATTAAAAATACATTTTTAACACATATACAATGCATAAAGAATATTAAATATAAATTCATCTTAGAAAATTATGTAATAATTAGGTGTGTAGTGTGTGTGTGTGTATAGGACGTATAAAAAAAAAAATATTTAAGCTAACTAACTAAAATGCATTATATTTATATAAGCGCGGCCAAACGATTAATCAAGATTTATCACATCCAAAATAAAGGTGTGTACATTTATTATGTACATATAGTATACAGTTTTAAAATACTTACATGAATATAATTTATATATAATTTATGTTAAATATGAATATATTTAATATACATGAATGTGTGTGTGTGTGTATTTATATATATTATATTATTATTTTATATGTTCAGTTTTCATTTTTTAGTTTGTGGTTTTGTCATTTTTATATTTTTTATAGCTATTTACGTTTATTTTGAATTATTTGTAATTTTGTTGTAAATGTGTGTGTGTTACTGTTAATAGTTTTTGTTTTAAAAACATATTACTATATAGATGTAATTAATTTTGTAATTTTTTATAATTTTATTTAGCTTATTTTACAGTAATTTTGTTATGTGCTTTTGTCATTTTTGTTAGCTAATTGATTTATTTTTATTTATTTAGTTCAATTTTAAATAATTTTGAAATGTGCTTGTTGCATTTGCATTTATTTAGTTTTTTACTATTTAGAGTTAATTTATTTTTATTTCCTTTTAATATTTACTTTTTTTCTAGTTAGTAAGTTTAGTGTTTACAACTTACTTCAATTATAATTATCATTACAATCTTTTCATTTATTAATTCTTTAATAAATTAAAACTTTTATAAAAATACTTACTTAAAATTCAGATTTAAAACAAATCGATTTATTTACAGAAATGCAGTAAATGTGTGTCTGTACGCTGACAAAGCACTGAGGATAAAACAGCAGATGTATTTTTCCTCCTGCATTTCTGAAAGAAATGAGAAAATGCCATAATATCAGCCTTATTTGAAGTGTTGACAGAGGAACACGCATTAAAATCCGGCTTAATAAGCAATTTAGAGATTTGAGACGAGGCCATGATGAAATTGTAATGAAATCAGTCCAAATTTCTGATGGCATAATCTGCCTATTTATTCATTTTTCTGCAGTCGGCGATGACAAACAAGCCTAATCCACCTGACTGACATCTCAGCCTAAATTGACTTGGAATAACGGAGGAAAATTCCAGGCAATTAATAAGCAGATTTTTGCCTGTTTGATGCTCATGTGGAATGTTGGGTCGTATGAATAATACTTTGATAATGTGCAGATCTTCTCTGGGTACAATTTTTTAACCCTAAGCGGGGTCAGAATAATCCTAGCATGTGTTCTGTTCAATATTTACCCAGTGCTGGGTTGCCAAATAACCCAAGTTGGGTTGTTTTTAACCCAGCCTTTTTTAGAGTGTAGCTAAGTTTTTTGAGTTCTGCAGAAATGTAGAGAGAGACGTGTATTTCCAGAGAGCCTGTGTATTGAAAACAGAAGTGCACTGAATGTTGAAAGGCTTGCCGTAGATGTTCAGTGAAGGCCTGGATCTGTCAGTGTGTGTGATGGAGAGCCGCGGGCACCGGAGCCCAAACATACGACAAACACCACCATCATCAGCTCCTCAAAGCTGAAGATGCCCAGAAATGTGACAGCATCCACGGATGAGCTCATGATGCTGGAGAAAGAGCTGTCCATCACTCATCTGCTGCGATGCCATCTTTACCTAAAGGTGCTCAGCTTTGGAAACCATGTTTTAAGGCAAACATCTTTAAATGAGAAATTGTGCACATGTCCACACATTCATTCATTCGTTTGTTCGTTCATTCATTCATTCGTTTATTTAATTACATTTTCACATTTTTGTAATTTTGTTTTGTGCTTTTGTTTTTTATGTTTTTCATTTATTTTTATTTCAGTTTTAGTTTAAATGTATTTCCCGTCAGTCATTTCAGTGCTTCAACTGCTTCAAAAGCAATGTTTCTAATTTTTGTTTAGTTAAAGGTTTTCATATGTCCAATATTTTTAATAATTTATTATTTGGAATATTTTAGAATATATGTATTTTTACTTATTCACTTGCTTTTACTTATTTACTTAATAATTAAACATATATAACAATTAATATACACATTTTATACAAATTAATGTTAAAATATAAAAAAAGTTTTTTGACAAAATCTATATTTATTTTTATTATTTTAAATATTTATTCATGTAAAAGTACTTGAGTGTATTTATTTTTGGTAAACTTTAAAAAATATGGATGTATTTAAATGTGCTTATTTTTAATATTTAAATATTTTATTGAATATTCAAATATGTTTAAAAACATTAGAAAATAGACAACATAATAATAATAATTTAATACTATATACTACATAATAATGTGTATATTAAAGAAAATTAAAAGACACATATATTTATTTGGATATATTTATCTTTGTGGAGATTTTTTCTTTTTCCCCCCTTAGAGGTTGAGCTTTTACAAATATCATCACCTACATATACAATCATCAGTGAGATAAGTCCTCACTGGTGCAGTGTGTGTGTGTGTGTGTGTGTGTGTGTCAGCGCAGTGCCCTCCTGACCTGTCAGAGATTGCAGCAGGAGACACACAGTGTGTTTCATTATGTTTGCTTTTCATCAGGGGTCTCGAGCCCAAAGCCCAGGCGCATGCTGCAGAATTAATGGGTCATCTGAGATCATCAGTGTTTTAATTGAACTTTAATCCTGTTCCTCCTCCGTTCCCAGAACTCTCACGTACCTGGACAGACTGAAGCAGAAGAACCACTTTACATCAGATGGACATCTTTGTCCATCTGATGTAAAAAAAAAAAAAATCAATAAATAAATGTAAATAAAACAATATATTTTTTAGATATACTTATAGATACATATGTTTTTATTTTAATGTTTGTATTTACATAAAATTAAATAAGAATTGTAAAAAAAAATATTTGTGTTTATTTAAATGTACATTTATTGATATATAACGTAATTTAATTTAATATAAGGTAATTTATTACATTTTATTATTTTAATTATTATTATTAGCAGTAGTATTATTAGTATTATTTTTTTATAAGTAAAAATATTTTAAATTGTATAATTTCTATGTGTAGGTGATGAAATTTGCTGAAGCTCTATTTCAGCCACTACATAAAAAAATAATATATAATATTATATATACCCTATCACCCTGAACCACAAAACTAGTCTTAAGTTGTTGTTGTTTTTTTGTTTGTTTGTTTTTTATACATAAAGAATCTTTCCATTGATGTCTGGTTCGGATAGGACAATATTTGTTTGAGATCAAAAAATCTGGAATCTGAGTGTGCAAGAAAATCTAAATATTGAGAAAATCCCATTTAAAGTTGTCCAAATGAAGTTCTTAGCAATGCATATTACTAATCAATTAGGTTTTGATATATTTATGGTAGGACATTTACAAAATATCTTCATGGAACATGATCTTTATTCAATATCCTAATGATTTTTGACATAAAAGACAAATGTATAATTTTGACCTGTACAATGTATTTTTGGCTATTACTACAAATACACCTGTGCTGCTGATGATGGTGCTGCTTTTGTCCTCTTTTTTGTCTCTCTCTCTCTCTCTGTCTTTCACTCCAGATATCCAGATATCATTTAAATAAACCATGTTGATTTTTCAGTTTTAAGTTAAAAAGCAAACACAATTATTTTTTAAAGTCCTGTTGGAAAGGAAACACACATTTAACCCATCCAAATGGACACACACACACGCAGCAGCACCCAGGGAGCTGTTGGGGGAACAGTGCCTTGCTTAAGGGTCTCAGGTCCCAGGGTCCCCAGGGGTATTGAAGGTGAAAAGCGCCCTGGGTATTCACTCCCTGCTGGATCTGGGACTCAAACCCATGATTTTTGGGTCACAAGTCCAACTCCCTATCCATTAGGCCACGACTGCCCCCGGTTGTGTTTGTTGACCCTGCAGCTCTGTCTGCAGAAGTCATGCAGCGCTGCTCTCTGCTGGAGACACACTCATCCTGCAGCAAAGAAAAACTGATTGACATTTTATTGATTAGACAAATGAAATACATATGATCATTTAAATATATTTTACCTCCTCTGTGAAATCAAGGATAAGTCTCAAAATGGTCTTGCAGTCAATATTACAGATACAGATATCAAGGTTATATTTTCCTTAAGAAGAATTATTTTATGTAAGAAATAGTAAATCACAAAAAATAATTTTCATAGAGAGGGTCACATTTTTTTAAATGTTAATTTATTACAGTAATTCAAAAAGACTTTTAACCAACAGCGTCAAGTCCTTATTTATCTAGCAGCTAATAGTCACTCAATTCATTTGTGTTTCATGCTACCTGAACGAATCTGGATCTGAATCTCTGAGTCTCTCTTTTCTTCATTCAGAGTTGAACCGTAACATGTTGTTGTTGTTGTATTCCTATCCTGTGTGAACAAAAATACAATAATAATAATAACATATTTACAGAGTAGAATTATAATTATTATACATTAGTGTTAGAAGTTTAGTAGTATTAGTAATATGTGGAAATATAATAATAATTACCAAAAACATTTTTAATGTTACTTGAAATAAATGTAAAATGAAACATTTCAGCAAGTTGCCAACAAAACGTTTCACATTTTCATTTCGTTTAACTTTACTAAAACAAATTAAATGAAATAAATCATTAAATTAATAATAATAATAATTATTATTATTACTAAAATAATTATTTTAACATAACTTGAAATACATATAAAATAAAAATAAATCAATAAAGGATAATAATAATAATAATAATTACTAAAATAATTATTTTAATATTACTTGAAATAAATGTAAAATTTAATATTTTATATATATATATACATTTCACACTTTCATTACGTTTAACTTTTCTACTATAGTTTAAATAATTAAATTAATATAAAAAATAATAATAATGACAACATACAGCATACAAAGACATACAACAAAAGTACTAAAACTGGCAAAAGAAAATATAAAACAGAAATTGATTTAAAAAACTGAATGCTAAACTAACACTAACCAGTACTTAGGCCCTAATATTGTTTTGTGTGTGTGTGTTTGTGTGTGAAGAATTCCAGCTGTACTGAAGCTCAGTGTAGTTGTGTTTCATCATGTACTGATGGATGAAACTTTGTAGTATATTTGAATATAAATAGGTTTCAAGGACGAAACTGTTAGAGTTTGACAGGAAACAGTTTTAAATGGGTTTAAAAATAAGCTTCCTCTTATCCACAGCCATATCACCCTGCAGCCCAAGCCTGGTTGCCCACTGAAGCTAAGCAGGGTTGATCCTGGTCAGTACCTGGATGGGAGACCTCCTGGGAGAACTAGGTTGCTGTTGGTAGAGGTGTTAGAGAGGCCAGCAGGGCGTGCTCACCTTGTGTTCTGTGTGGGTCCTAATGCCCCAGTATAGTGACGGGGACACTATACTGTCAATAGAGTACCGTCTTTTGGATGAGACGTTAAACCGAGGTCCTGACTCTCTGTGGTCATTAAAAATCCCATGACACTCATCGTAAAGAGTA
>JAUCMU010000130.1:0-11308 GCA_032275025.1 Enteromius treurensis
GGCCAAATTCCCACTGGCCCTTGTCTATCATGGCCTCCCAATAATCCCCATCCATTGATTGGCTGTATCTCTCTCTCTCCTCTCCACCTGTAGCTGGTGTATGGTGAGTGCACTGGCGCCGTTGTCCTGTGGCTGCCGTCGTATCATCCATGTGGATGCTGCACACTGGTGGTGGTTGAGGAGAGATCCTCCCCACATGATTGTAAAGAGCTTTGGGTGTATGGCAATACACAGTAAAGCGCTATATAAATGCATCATTCATTCATTCATTATATTTTTCCCCAATGAAACAAAGAAAATCTATTTCACAAATTCCTGTTTCCATTAGATTCCATTTTGTGTTTCATAAAAGCTCATACAGCAACAGATGAGGTTATGTACACTGACTGCAAGGAAGAGCAGCACAGATGGAGTGTTTACAGATCAATTCATAAATCTAAAGTTGGTTTTGCAGTTCTAATAATGTCCAGCAGGTGGAAATATTGTCTAATATTTCATCTGATTCCAAGTTCCTCATCTTTTTCTTTTTATTTATAATTATTTGTTATATATAAAGTGAATTATATTCTGTGTGTGTGTGTGTGTGTGTGTGAGGAAAATAAGTGAAACTGAAAATTTAAACTGAAGTAACCTATAGTGAGATTTATAAGGGTTTAACCCTATTTGTTTGGTTTTAGGAAGTTCAGAGAAATGAAAAGAAAAAGTTTGAGTTGTGAAGCAGTTGTTTCAAGAAGGACTGTTAACTTGATGAATTAAAGTATTATACATTTGTGATATTTCTTCCTCTTTTTCTAGTTTTTGCAGCGGTTTGAATCCTTTGACATTCCAGGAATTTCCACTACATTTTCCTGCAGGAATGCAGAGCGGAAAGAGAGAATGGAAAAGTTGAAAGTTCACTGTGTTTTTGTGTCACGTGCTCGACGAGTGCATTTTTCTCCCAGTAAGTCTCTTTGTGCACAAAACAATAACTAAGACAATAGATCATGCACCAGTAAATATGAAGAGAGCAAAGTTGTTGTGATTGAGAGATGCATGTATTTACATCTGTTTATAAATCTTACATATAAATCAATATAAAGCAGTCTTTGTTTGTTAGTGTGAGATGTTATCACTTCTCGTCTCTGTATTTACAGCCCACGAGTCACACAGCAGTCACCAACTCAGAAATCTGTGTCTTATATTTCTTACTCCATATCTGTGATAACCCACACCACTCCAATCCATCAGTTAACATCTTGAGAAAACAAAAGGATGCCATAATTTATAATAAGGCATCCTCCAGTAAAAAAAGGGCATCTCCTGTTGTCTCTCACATCAAACTCCACATACATATCTGATTTGTTTTGTAAACGCTGCTTGATCAGAGCAGATTTCTCTCCTGATTCAGACCAAAACACTTTAGCACTGCAGGAAGAGTTATTATGGATTATAGACTCCTATTTGAGTTAAAATCACCTTAATGCTGGATTAGTTTGATCTTTTGTCTTCTCCAGATGTTAACTGATAGACTGGAGTGCTGTGGATTATTCTGATGTTTTTATCAGACTTTCATTAACTCGTAATCTTTCAGCAGCGTGCAATAACTTACTCTGCCTCCAGTTTCCTTTTCAGATGATGTCATAAAACCTTTCTGAGTATTTCTATAGCCAGCAAGCTAATCAGACTCTATGCTTCCATGAATTTTAGTCAAGTTGTAACCTGTCAGGTAATTTAATGAATCTCGGTAATCACTGACCTCAAACAAGCAAAACATGTCACTTACAATCATCACTAGAGATGGATGAACTTGAATGTAAATAAGGTCAGTGATCAGTTTATTTAAAAAAAATCCTTCAATTATAGCCTACTGCTTTCCAAAACATGTCATTTTATTAACATTATTGCCACCTTTTTTCAGTTGCATTGGTAGGGTTTTTTTTTTTTTTACCGTAAATATACCAAAAGAATTTTGATTATAAATATGCATTACTAAGAACTTAATTTGGACAACTTTAAAGGCGATTTTCTCAACATTTAGATTTATTTTGCACCCAAATAGTTCAATCAATGTCCCATCCTAACAAACCATACATCAGTTTAAAGCTTATTTATTCAGCTTTCAGGTGATGCATAAATAACAATAAAAAAAACCCTTATGACAGCTCCACTGTCACGAATGTGTCACAACAACAACAGCAACACCAGCAGAAGAGCGCGAGAGGACAGAAAGCAGAAGCATACTGGAGGAGCGCCAACCAGGGTTTATTTCCCGGGATTATGACGTCACCGGTTAGCCCCGCCCCCGCCTCGCTTTCGCACTCGACAGTTAAAATCAGTTTGTGCAATAACCGCCCGTCGTCACGTTTCCACGCGCGGCACGCGGCAGGACATGGCCCAGGCGACGTTAGTTAGTAAACAACAGCGAATGAGGCAGAAACAAGCGCGGGCAACCGCGACTTCACGCTGACGGCGATTTAAAGCGCTTCGCAAAAAAGTTTCGCTGACGCGTCGGTGACGTCAGATGTAACGGGCGACGCTTCCCGTTCGCAGTCAGTGTGCGTGAGTTTGTTTGTTTGTCTTTATTCGTTGAAAGCGGACGGAATGGGGGCCAAACAGAGCAGTCCCGCTGAAAACGGCCGCACACGAGCGTACTCTAGCTCGGATCTCCCGTCTAGTAACGGCGGCGGCAGAACGGCGGCTGTGGCGATGAGGTTTTCCGCTCACGGCGCCTCAGGTGCTACGTCTTCATCTTCGTCGTCTTCAGCGGCGGTGGCCTCGCACTACTCCGCCTCCAGGACGCGCTCCGTCGGGGCAGTCTCCGGTGGACCGGGCACGAGACCTCAATCCAGCATTAATATACCGACCTCGGGAGTGTACAGTTCTCAGGACTCCGGTAACAGCACACCGGAGGAGAACGGCGGGGAGAGAGAGCGGTCAACCGGCGCTCCGAGACTCTTGATCGGATCTTTACCTGCTCACCTGTCGCCTCATCTCTTCGGAGGTAAGAGTTTGTCTGGGTAATCTGTGGTTGCCGTACTTTAACTATTCGTATTTGCAGTAACGTTAAAAACTACTGTTCATTTTCGCAAGTCCACCTAAGCACTGGTAGTTCTGGTAGTACTGGTAGTTGAGATAACTACCCTTATAAAAAAAAATCAGTCAGTTAAATTGTAAAAAGTTTTACATCACTGGTTTTGTTATCAGTGCAAATAAAAGATTAAAACGGTTAAGTGTCAAGTCTTCATTTGTGAACCTCTCATCTTGTAATAGTTTGCGGATCTTCCCTTGTGGAGTTTGAACTTTCACCCTTCTAGTTTAGTGGCGGACTTGAGTAACATAGTTAAAGGTTAGTTAGTCCATCTGATTGTTCTCTGGTTACCTGTTTTAACTCTTGTGTATTTTTATGGGTAGTTAACACATCACACCCGTTTCTTATTTTCAATATTTTATATTTATATCAGTGCAAATAAATAAGTGTGTGTTCGTGTATATATGAGTTTGAGAGTTTAAGTGTCAAATTAATTTTGTTAAGCTTCTGTCATAATGGTGATGGTTAATGAATCAACTTTTAGTTCATCCCAGATCTTTAAACCACTAGTTCACACCACCACTTATTACGGTTAAATGAGCCAAACTAGTGTTTTTTTATCATCCAGTGGAGAAAGATGTTTTGGTTAATTAGCGTTGGTGACCTTCAACCTTTAAGTTAGCAGCCCTGTGTCCGGTTGCATAATAAATAACCGTGAATTACAAGTTAGACATCTATTTGGTCATAACATCAAGTTCGTTACATTAACGAGTAGATTATCCTTAAGTAGATCTGGTCAATAAGTGAGTTGGTGTTTATGCAACTGATCACAGATCTTTAACCAGTAGGTCAAACCACAGCTTACTAGGTTAAACCGACCACACTGGATGTTTGATTCTAGCAGTGGAGAAAGAATATGTTTTGCTTTATTATGGGATTGAAGTGATCTGGTTGGTTTGTGGAAGGATGTGATGAACCTATTTTTATTCAGGGTTGTATTTGATAAACTGGTGCAGTGTTGTAGGCCGTTTTTTACAGATGCATGCTGCTGCATCTGCGGTGAGACACTGCGACGTGTTCAGGGGAACCAACAGGTTGTGGTTAGGGAGTTCTCTGATCAGGTGTAGAGATGCATGTGACCGATGATGATGATTTCCGAGCACTTCAGTCGTCATGTGTGTCTCTTGCTGTTGTTTTTCTGAGAACCTGCTCAGTAATCTGATGTTTCATAAACACTGCTGTTATGTGGTTTAACTGGCTGAGTCTCAGGAAACATGTCAAGAACAGGTTCTGGTCGCATTTCACCTCAAAATCAGAAGCGAGAAAGAATCAATACAACTTTTTTTCTTTTCCATTGGGCGCATTTGTTGAAGTTAATTTAGCTACAGGCTAAAATATTTGTTGTATTGCTTGACAGGAGTAGTAGTTTACTCAAAAGTAAAAGAAAAAGGGCTGATAATGTGCTTACCCTCAGGCCATCCAAGATGTAGATGAGTTTGTTTCTTCATCAGATTACCAATCAATGTTCTCTCTGCAGTCATGCAAACTTTCTGATGGGTAAACATTGTATCAGCAGTTACGTTACATTTTTATTGATGCAATTGGCAAATGCTTTGCATTTATGCATTCCCACAATTCACGTGTGCGTACCGTTTTTCAGTTAATGCATTCCGTGGAAATTAAACATTTGCGTTGCATATTGCAATATTGCTTGTGCATGTTTTAATGTGATAACCGCTGATGATTAGTGTAATTGTGTATGTTCATTTTTCTTCCAAGCCGTATTCAAATCCAGTGGAAAGGCAGGTGAGGCCATGCGTTGCTGAGACGGAATTTCCCCAGCCGTTGAGGCCTGGATTGAACTTTAATTCTGTAACAGGCTCTCACTGCTGATTGAAGTTAATCTTTAAACGTTGTTAAAGTAGCTAAGTATGACTTCTAACTGACTGTGGATAAGATCAAGAAGGGAGTTTTTAAAGGGAAATGAGACTTAAGTTCACTTTTAAATATCGAAACGCACAGCTGAATCCTGCCTGTTAACAGACTCTCTCTGTATGTGCAGTTTGCATCAGGCCTGGAGGCAAAATCATGCAAAATTTAGCATGGGCATAGTAGGTGTTGATCAGTAGCATTCGCCAAAGCAGTCATTACTAGTACTAGTGCTCTTAGTGATGTATTGAAACCTCTAAACTGAAGAATTAAGATTAAATGGCCTTTATCATGCAGGGTTTGCGCTTCAGACATGTGATTTTTCATGGGGTGGAAAGAATATTTTAAGATGAGAACTGTATAGAAATACTAGGAGTTCTTCTTGTATCGGTGTTGATCAGTGTGATATCGACATCGAAAGAGAACTTGCTGTTTTGACACAAAGGAACCCGAAACACTTGTTAGTTAATGAGTCGAGTTCAGGGAGGAGCCTCACTTCTATTGAATGCTGTTCAGTCTTGATTTTAGTTCCTCTAGTGTTCTTTTGTTCTCAGTGAAGAGATGTTATGTGTGATGGTCTGTTAAAAGGGTCCATTGGACATATTATGATATGAATAGGAGTTGACCATTTCTGTAAATTACTTTGCAACTTGCAGTATAAAATATCTTGCTTTTTCTCTCTCTCCCGAAAGGTTTCCAGATTGTATTTGTAATGCGTTGCGCTTGCATTTCACCAGAAACGTTCAAGTCAATCATGCACGGAAGAATTAAGCACAAAGACTATTAAATGAGCCTAGTTTTAACTTCATAGGGTCTTTTAATGACGTCTTCATGTTCTACAAATCTCTTGACAGAAACCCAGAACACTCCTTAACCACAAGCCACCAATGAAACCCGATCCAGCAGCCTGCTTCGGCATCGCTGTGCTTTCAGATATGTGTCCTTTGCCGGTCATGAGCTCGGGCCACCGGTCATGTGATCCGTGTTCATACTGTCCACACTTAATAAAACACACAAACACAGGGGTGAGCCGAGCTGAGCTGCGTGTACATTAAACTCCTAGCGGTTTCCTCTTGCTTCACTTTCACGTTAAATGAAAGCAAGGAAGTGTTTGTTGTGGTTGCACTTTGTTCTCTGCCTCAACATGCTCCTTTTAACGGAACAGCTTCGCCCAAAAGCTGGTGAATGATCGCTGCTGTTGTGTTTTTAGAGGTTGGCATATTTACAGCAGCTGAGATGTTAGGGCTTCCACGACTACTCGTTGTCGATCAATATTTAGTTAATGTAAATGACTCTGTGCGGTGTCAGCGGTATCATCCAGATCTGATTTGACGGACGGTGTGGGGAGATCCATGTACTGTGGATACCTCCCATGACATGATTTCCCAATTCAAACCATCGCAAATGTCCAAAGCACCAGTGCGCTCGCTTATGACATGCTGTTTGAGTGCACCTTTGTCTAAGATAATGTTGTTATTATTGCATGAGTAGATGCAGATAATGAATATTTTAGTATTGTGATTGTCTGATAGCAGTCTGACTGATTAACGTAACAGTAGTTCTGACATTGAGTCGGTGTGTGCAAAACATTTTTATTAGTGTGCATAAGATCTTGTTATCAGACTAGAAAAATGCAAAGATCGGCTGTGGTGAAATTATGTTTTTAATGTTCTAACCTGGCGTTTTTTAAGTGCTTAAAGACAAACTATGCTCAATTTTGTAAACTTGAATTTATTATTTATTTTTTTTTCAAAAACGTAGGTCGTTTTCTACGGTCACAAACATGTAGCCATATGGAGCCTTATATATTTATTATTAGCTATCTGAGATCCTGAACCTGACTGATGCAACATTAGCACTGCATTATTAGCCGTTCGATAACATAGTCAGGCCAAAGGCTAATGATATTAATTACGTCGAGTACCTGGTGTGATAAATAAAATGCATTATCCTTTTGATTATATAAAGGACCCTGCATAAACCACTTGTCGTAATCAGTTTCTGTTTCGAAAGATACAGTACAATATTGCCATTGTTTAGCATTTACTACTTCAGTTAACTGAATGAAAGCGGAGCAGGTGGGATGATGTCATTAAGTAGATGTGGAGACTAATTGGCATATTACTTATTGCATGCATAATTGATGAGGTAAGGGTGGGAGTTATATTTTGAGGGTGTAAAAAATCTCAATTTGATCTTCAAAGATGAGTTTTGAGGGATTATTAAAAACAGGATTAAAGTGAAAACCATTTCTGTGAACTGATTTAAAACTCTTTTTCAGTGATTGGTTTATTGAATAACTCCAGATAACTAGTGCAGAGAGCAAAATAAATATTCTCTGAGGGAATCGGCTTGAACTTGGACAGGGTTTGGGAACGGGTCAGTAGTCTGCCGGCCGCTCTGTCCCGGTGTGCTGCCGCAGCAGTTCAGACTCCACTCTTAATGGCTCAAGCAGCTCTCTTTCCTCTGCATTTTTTCTCAGCTCTGGCTCGGCTCCACCCGCTGCTCCAAGAGCTTTCCATCTCCAGCCATCTCTGCAGCTCTCGGATGATATCTCTCACATGCTCACACACCATCCGCACCTGAGTCCTTCTGCAACAGTTTTACTGTCACGATTTACTCATGCCATTTTGAAAAGTGTGTGTGTGTGTGACTTTTTACCTTAAAATTCAGCATCTCTTACGTATCTTTTTCACCACAGTGTTCAAGTATCAGAATTTTGACTTTTCTTCTCAGTATTGCAAGTCTATGTCTTGCAGTTATGAGGTAAGAAAACATAGTAGTAAAAGAAAGTGATAAGGGTGTATGACATGACAGAATGAAATTTTTTTGGGGTGCACTGTAACTTTAACAGATTGATTTGAACACTTACGTTAAGCAGCACTGTGAATAGATTTTCACCCTTTTTTTTTGTGTGTGCCGAATATGCAAAATACCTAATGTGCAAATATATGTAATGCTGTACAAGCACAATCTGTTTATTAACTTATTTCTGCCGTCACACTTTACATTATCCTAATCCATCCTTCTCAGCAGCCGATGATGTTTCTGAGTCAGCAGGTTATGGTTAATTTCGGTTTGACCGGGTCGTGGAGACGATCTGGCACGGATGAGATGTTTTATGAAGTCTACGTGCATGGGCGAACACCGCCGGTCGATCCAGGAATCGATAGTCAATGTCCCGCCATGCTGCTGTGTCCTGAGCGTTTGACAGGAGCATCAATCCTGTCAGACTTTTCTAACTCTGTCTCTAACAGACAGCCTTAAATCAGACGGACAGAGCCCTTGTCACTGACACACATATCAGCTCCTCAAACGAAATTAATATAGTGACCGTAAACATGAGTTTACATTGTGAGGTTATTGTGATGATTTTCACTGTATCATCGCACAGCTCTATATATAGAGTTGGATGTGTATTTGCAAAGTGTTATATGCTTACAGTATAAAGCAGATTTTGTACTATTACCCAGCTGTTTATAGGAAGTTGGTTTGTCCATCTTTTGCATACTTCTGCAACTTTTATTCCCCGTATACTACATAAATGATTTTTGTATTATGAAAAATGCGACTGTATTAAGATATTGTAAACATTGACATCATGATTTTCTGTAAATGTGCTCTGTAAACCAATTTTCATTCATTTCCGTGAATGTCGTTTTGAATTTGAGCAAATATATAAATGTTCTGAAGATGCTAATCTAATTTAGTCACAAGGTTTATCGCACCAGCTTCATATTCATGCTGCACTTTTACTGCAGTCACAGAGGGTCTCGTCCCAGGCTTGTTTTAACATGATCTGATCGTTTTGCGTCTCTTGCCGAGGCTTGATTGCAAATACCTTCAGGAGAGCGTAGAGTCAGAGTTGAAAGTTTTGAAGGAACTCTTTTGAGACACTCGCACATATGGAGTCATATATCAGATGCTTTATACAGGGCAGGGAGGCTGAAAATCTGAAGCATCATGACTCTGATATGCTCGAGGAAATGAGCCATGCTTTCTCTAGTCTGGTATTGCTTGTCAGCATTTGTAGTGCTCCGAGTCTGGCTAGGATTAACGGATTGATTTTTTTTCCCCTAAAATAAAAACTGCCATTATTTATTCCCCCTCATGTTTTTTTCTGCTTCTCTTTATTAAATGACGTGTTAAAAGGGTTCCTGCAGAATATCGTGGTCGTGGAGTCGAACCACCTTGGATGGTTCAATATTGAGAGACTTGTATGACAGAAGGGACAGACGAACAGCCGGTCCCCTCTGGGCACCAACAGGAAGAGGACGGCTCATAATCAGATGCAGAACAGACATTATGGATCTGTTTATTCTCAAGAGGAGACGGTCATGGGAATGTATATGTATGTTTTTCTGCTATTGATATACGAGGTCTCGCAATGTTTCCATGACCTCTGGGTGCTCACTTTTTTATAAACAATTAGTCACCAGGGAAAATCAGTAAAAGTTATGGACGGGCACATAAAGCAGCGTCCATGAGATTGGTTTATTGTGATTAAACTTTTTACTTTTCTACAGTGGATCGGTTCCAGAATAAGCCCTGGCTTAGTGTTGGTACAAAAGTGGTAATATTGAGTTAAAAGATTTAAATCATGCATTTGAACTGATTTTAGATTTTCTCAAACAAGGACATTTTTGGGTTTAGCCAGCTGTTACCTGACTCTTGTGTATATGGTATAGTCATGATTTCAAAGAAAGTATTCCCATTTCTCTGATTTGCTCTTACTCCCACATCTGTTTCATAAAACAAGTTAGCCAGAAATAAACCTGGCTTATTTGGTAAACTTGTTTCATGAAACAGGCCCCTGGAAAACCACAATAAAGGGTTTTTGGTGGTTGTTTTTTTCCCGTAGTTGCAAATGCCACTCATGCATTTAAAAGAATAGTTTGCTCAGAAATGAAAATTTGATGTAAATGTGGTCATCCTCAGATCATCCAAGATTTGTTTTGCGTTGCATCATCTTACTGATGGAGTCGTTTTCTCCAGGTGTTAACTGATGGACTGTTGGAACTGATTCAGCTGTTTGGACACCCATTTACTGCAAAGCATTCAATGCCGAGCAAGTGATGTAAAGATACGACTCTTCCTGTAATCACACTCTCATAGGGAACTAAAAGTTATAGCAAAAGTGGATTTTCAGAAATGAGAATGCTGGCAAAGTTTGCAGCTTTAAATAGACTTACAGGAAGATCTTTACATGACCATATCTCGTTTTGTAGCGCACTGAATTGTGTTCTTGCACAATGTCTATTGTTCTTTATAAAGATCCTCTCCGCAGGCCTTTACAATGTTGAAATCCTTTTATCTTGTGGTTAGATGAACACTGTTGAGCGGTTGGATCATCTCAGCATCATAAAGGCAGGAATGTAATCTTATTACACTCTTTAAGTCATGTGATTATCTCTGCAAGCAGACACGGTACCGTATTCCATTTAAAGCGGCTTATACATGGATGCAAGGTTTATATTATTTATGTTTGCATGTATGCATCGGGCAGACTCTTTTATCCAGAGTGACTTGCATTGCATTCAAAGTTTGCGGTTTTTTTTCACTTTCATGCATTTCTTGGGGAATCAATGGTGTTGCATGCGCCAGAAATACAGGACATTATTTCTCAGTATTTTCAGTATGATGTAAAACTACACGCTCTAAGAAATGGCATGTTAAACAATTCTGTATACTGCTTATTTTAGCAAACTTAGTAGGTCGTCCAGTGTATGCAAAAAAAGTGCATGCTAAATGCATCATGATTGATTCATGCTTTCTACTGTTGTTTAGATTTTATGACAAATTGTACCCCGTGGGATGGATTTGTACCTTACAGATGAAGTAAGAGTGGCATTTTGGCAGCATGAGTGAAGCAAACATAATGTTCTGAATGCAAATCATGCCTTCAGATTGCAGCACGCAGACAGGCTAGTTAATTGAGCACTTAGAGGAGGTAAGAGTCCCGTCTCCCTCGCTGACTGCATGTGGCACATTAGATGGCATCGTCAGTGGATTCGCCGTTTCCCGCTGCTTTGGGTTTATGGCAGGTTTGCTGTGCTCGAGTGCCTCCTGATTGCTGAATAATCACCATCAAATCTGCATTTGCGCTCATAAGATCTTTAAACTCAGGTGAAGCGCTAGTGGTTTTCAAAAATCAGGTTCCTAGCTGATAGAGTTTGAGATTGAAAACTTAAATCTGCCTGAACGGAATGAGCGGCTCTAGATGTTGCTTTAAAACCTGCAGTTGATGGGTTTCAGATGTTTTCCTGTCTAAGCTCTAAACAGGAACTGTGTATAATAGGGATGCACCGAAATGAAAATTCTGGGCTGAAAACGAAACCGAAAATTTTGGATGCACTTGGCCGAAAACCGATA
>JAUCMU010000133.1:122002-138995 GCA_032275025.1 Enteromius treurensis
AGGTGCATTCTGGGGAATGGAGTCCAGGAATGAAAACAGACACAAAACACAGAGTACATAGAAAGCTGGAGTGCCAACCACAGTCTTAAGCTGGCAGCTCCAGCTGGGCGTGACAAATATGTATTTTCTTATATGTTTTATATGTTTTCAGTGCTGGTGTTAGACATTACAAAAAACACAAATTATGTTATCAGATCTTTATTACAAATAACTAGTATAGTTCTTTTTTTTTTCTATCAATAAGGAACAACAACAAAAATTGGGATCCAGAATGGCAGCATAAGGTTTGAGCTATTTTATAAAAAGACAAACAAACAACCAGTGACAAAAAAGTAATTTCTCTCTACTAAATGTAACAAAGTAACTAAATTAGTTCGTTTTAAGGGAGTAACGCAATATAGTAAAGCATTACTTTTAAAAGTAAATTTCACCTGAATGATCACTGAATGAAAATGGAAATGTATTTCACCAATATTTTGATATTTTATTTTCACAAAAGTTATTTGAAACACTAAAGGAGATACTATTTGCATTTAACATGCCTTATAAGCATGCAAAATCACTTTTGTAAATGTAATTTGATGCACCTAATCTTTTGAGAGTTTATTTTACACATATAGTCTGTGTGTAAGATAAAGTTATTCAATGCAAAAAAACAAACTCCTGATAACAAAGGGTCAGATATTTTCCAGGAGTGACATCATATCCAAATAGTGTTGCTTCATTACTTCTGACAACATTCTTGTAAAATTAGATTGGCTAATTTCAAGGAAATGAGGGGATAAACAATCCATGAGAGCATTCGGTTTGATTTTCCGTTGACTTCAGGCATGACTGTATAAACATGCAGTGATCATGCAAGCTGATAAATGTACTGCGTTCAGGAAATAGGAGTATCATTATGTTGAAAAGTGGATTACTTTGCATGCACATGGTAAGTTGTTAATTGTAGAGATGTTGGCTAGCATTGCTGCACATGTGCGGCCTTCTTTTAAGGGCAGAGTCTTTCCCCGCGTTCACCATCGATGGGCATTTCAGAAAGTTTAATTATGGAAAATGAATGGATTCAAAGTGCTTTGGGTACGCTTTTTGAAGGTTGTAGTGAGACATCCAAAAACAGCCATTCAATGTAATTACAGAGTAACATCGTGCTGGTGCGAAAACGCGGTTTGTTTGGCATTGAAAGCATGACACTAGAAATGAGCGGCGCTCAGACTGTCAGCATTGCTCGAGAGCTCCTCATTACTGCCTTCTCCTGCCTCTGACTGATCTACACACACTGACTGACTTGGGTCATGTGTAGGGCACTTGCCGTGATGTGCGTGCTTCTCTGTAGGAAAGAGAGCCTCAGAATGTTGTGCGATGGGCAAAGTATGTCAGGACCCATCTTCATCTGCATCCTTCTAGTATTCGGGCTATGTGAGCTGCGTAGATATACAACCTATCTGTGTCTGTCCATTCCTTTGAAGCTTTTGGGGCATTTCTGTTGTCAGTCTACGGCAGTCAAAGCCTCAAATTGTGCACTTACGCAGAAAACCCCAGAGAGAAGAGTGGAGAGTCACTCTGTATCGCTGCTAGGGACAAGAAAATCATAAACTGAGGAAATAATCAAACCAACTTCTGTCTTGCCTAATTTTCAAGAATCTGTATTTAAACTAAAGAAAAATAACATTAATTGGTGGTTTATGCAAGACTGGATACAGTTCACACATGGGGTTGTCACTTAAAGATCGACAACATAGACTCGACAATAGGCACTATAAATACAAACACTGACAAGACTGAACTCCACTTACATGAGGAACACGGTTGGACACTAATTAACATTGATGAACTAGACGAAAGACAGGAACAACCAAATATGGGCAAGGAAGACACAAGGGAAGCAAAAACACAAAGCACACTAAACACAGAGTCTGACATCACCTCCCCCTCCCGGAAGGTGGGTCCTCGCACCACAAAACATCCCAAGGGGAGGGGGGGCGGATCTGGAGTCTTGACGGACCACGGCGGAACGGGAACCAGGGCAGGCCACGGCGGATCAAGGGCTGCCTGCGACAACTGTGGGATGGAGTAGCCCCCCCAAAAAAAATTCCTTGGGGGGTCTTCCCCCCTCTCTAGGCCTAGGCCCCTGGGCAGTGAACTCAGGGAGGCACTCTGGTAGTGCCAAATCAGGAACTGGATTCGGGATCGGCTCTCCTGGCCGTAAATCAGGAACTGGATTCCGGATCGGCTCTCCTGGCCGTAAATCAGGAACTGGATTCCGGATCGGCTCTCCTGGCCGTAAATCAGGAATTGGATTCAGGATTGGCCCTCCCAGCCGTAAATCAGGAACTGGATTTGGGGTCGGCCCCTCTGGCTGGACCGGGAATTGGCCCTCACGGCCGTAAATCAGGAACTGGATTTGGGAAAGGCTCTCCCGGCCATAAATCAGGAACTGGACTTGGGAACGGCTCTCCTGGCCGTAATTCAGGAACTGGATTTAGTGGGAACTGGGGTTTCTGAGGGTTTCGGCCTGGATTGGACAAAGCTTTGCGGACCTTCTGCTTCGACAAAGAATTTAGACTTCTATGACATGATTAATTAACTCACTCAAAGAAAATGCATACGTAGCAACATTGTTGTGGGTTATTAATGTCTTTGTCCAATCCAAACCGAAACCAGACTGCGAGGCATTCTTCCGGCCAGCTCACCTCTAAGAATCCTTCCATATACTCCTTTAACATCCGCCCACTCTGACGCAGACGCCACATTTTATCCTGAGCCATTGGATCGATCCTACTGTCACGCTCTCTCTCTCTTAGGTAGCACACGAGGCACAGATCTTGAAGACGAATCTGCCATGATTGATTACATCTAAATAATATATTTGTGTGTACTGTATATTTGTTAAATATATATATGGAAATACAAACACATGCATGTACATATTTAAGACAAAAGTGGGGGTTTTATATTTGTACAGCACTAATGCATATACAGTGCGTGTGTATATATAATATATATACATGTATATATATATATATATATATATATATATATATATATATATACTGTACATGGGTCATTCCTGTTTATATAGTGAATGTGACAGTCTATAATTTTCATACTCATATTTTCTCTAAAAAAGGCACATATTTATAGGAAATATGCCAAAATTATATATATTAGGTCTGATTTCTCACATAAACAGAGATAATAGTAATTACATTAATAATATTATTTTGTTTTTGTTTTTTACAAACCTTTTAATTGATATATGCGTTCAATTTTATCATGTCCTCAGTGCAAACCAATCAACTTCAACTAAAAATATAAACCATTAAATACTAAAATATTTAAAATATTTTTAATTATGTTATGGAATAGACTATACTTTTTCTAATCATACATTTAAATCATGTGACAGTATATTTATTTTTGTACAATTTTCCTCATTTTCCACCCTGTTAGGATGTGCTTCCTCGCCTTCCAAAATATACTACAATTCCACTGAGATCATTTTCAAAAAGTGATATTCAAATTTTTTCCTGCTGAAATTTAACTGTAAAAATGGAGGTAAATATTAAAATGTTTTATTTATATTGTATTTGTATTATTTTTAAATTATTATTATTGATGTTGAAATGTTCACTAATATATGAAATAAAAACAGCAAAGTTGTATTTAGTGTGCATTGTCTTTATACGTGTATGTTATTTTTGTAATGTTTTTCCTATATTTATATTTATATATATATAAATAAAAGGCTGTAATGCAACTGTATATATTATTAGTTGTACTTAGTGTGCTTTTATTTTTGATGCCACTAAATGAGATACATGCTGTTCTAATTTTTAATACAACATATAGAAAAGCACATAAATAATGCAAAATAAAGAATAGGGGCATTACCATCTCATGATACCCCCAACTTTTTTACAATGTTTTCAGCATAATTACTTTAAATATTGGAAGCTATAGTTTTAAAGCGCCACATTATTTTTAAATACCATAAATGTTCTTCATCTGTCTCTGCTGCCCTGTAATTTATGGCTATTATAATGATTTAAGAGTAGGTAATTTCATGGCGTCTCATCATGAGGATCGGCAAGGCCGTCTCATTTGTCAAGACATGGCAGCGGTCGGCCTTGCTGGGCTTAAGGCAGTGTAAATCTGCTGAACGCTGGGCATACGAGAGAATGTCATGCCATTTCACGCCATCAGTGAGCTACTACTCATGCTTTACATTTTCTGAACACAACTGTAGGTGAACACAACTGGGCTTCCAGTGCAATAGTAAGGTCCTATAAGCTCGCAGAGGAAAAATCAGTGATGTCTGATGCTCGAAAAGCATTGGTTTACCAAAACATTGCATCTGTGCAGTGCTTTCACCAGTCAAACGCACACTGAGAAGAATACTCTCTCTGTTCGGGTCTAGACTGAACACATGGGCTGAATGCAAATGAAACGCCATATAAGTCTGATCTCAAACCTTGCAGGTATTTTTAGCCCAAATTCAGTCCAGCTCCTCATTGACCTGATATTTGCATCAGACATACATCATCAGCATCACTCATTTTCAGGGTAGGTAGACATGCTCCTTCCAAACATATAAATAATTAAAGAAAAAACAAATGAACACTTTATTATTTTTTATTATTTATAAGTTAGGAAGAAGCATGTCTTAATTAAATATTTTCCAACTAAAAAAGGATGGCCACCTGCAGAATGCAATGCTGTTATCTTTGCACTTTTTTTTAACTCTATCTATCTATCTATCTACAGTGGCTACGGAAAGTATTCAGACCCCCTTCAATTTTTCACTCTTTGTTATATTGTAGCCATTTGCTAAAATGTACATTCAAATGAAGTACAATTCTTTTTTCCTCATTAATGTACACACAGCACCGCATATTGACAGAAAAACACAGAATTGTTGACATTTTTGCAGATTTATTAAAAAAGAAAAACTTTAATATTACATGGTATTCAGACGCTTTGCTCAGTATTTAGTAGAAGCACCCTTTTGATCGAATACAGCCATGAGTCTTATTGGGAAAGATGCAAGAAGTATTTCACACCTGGTTTTGTGCATCCTCTGCCATTCCTCCTTGCAGATTCTCTCCAGTTCTGTCAGGTTGGATGGTAAACGTTGATGGACAGCCATTTCTAGGGCTCTCCAAAATACAACTGCTTCACACACACGTCAGAAACTTTTGTCTTAACTAATATAACCAATACTCACAAAACTTAAAAGACGAAATTATTCCATGAAAAGGAGAGTGAGTGAAAGTTGCTTAAATATCAGATACTTCATTTTTATGAAAAGCCAAGGTCATTCCAGGTTTTCATGTGAGCAACAAGGAAACATGTTCTCTCACTGAATCAAACTCCTATATTTCCATAAAGTATTGCATTAAAGAGACTAATACGTATAGTCATATTTGAAATGTGCTCACACATCCTTCTAGAGTGTTTAAGACCTATTGCTCATCTCTTGATAATATAATCCATCTCTGAATTAATTGAACATATGCAGCGAGTAGACATGGATTCTGAAAGATGTTGTTGTTATTTTAGACTCACAAAAACATGATTCACCTGCCAACTTTCACATTAGAAACAGTAAAAGGACAGTTGGATCCTGTAGAGACTGACACCCACAGAAACTGCATTTCACTCTTGAAGAGAATGATGATTTCATTGCACTGAAGTTTAGAGAGTAAATAAAGCAAAGTGAAAATGATCCCTGCCCAAGTGAGGAAACATCGCACCATATGTTGACTCTTCGCCCCAGATGAACGTCTTCTGGGACTCTTTGCCTCTTCACATTTGGTGCCCACAGAGCATCTGTATCTCTCTGCCACAGCAGGTAAACTAGCATTAGCAGGTGCGTATGTTACTTTCCAAAATGCCTCTGTAACTCTTTGAAACATATGGCACTGGCATTACTTCTCTGCAGCTACGTGGTAAAAGATACCGTTTTCACACATTACTTATGCATTTTCTAGAACAATGAATGATGCCAAGTTGACTGCCAATGAGTCTCATCACCTCTCACCGAACTGTATGACAAGGCTGTCAAAGGATTAAGAAACATGACTTATTAGGTACAACATGTACCGCGGTACGGTTATGTTAATTTTTTATTTTTTTCATGCTAATGATTAATTGAAATAAAGCTTCTTAACCTCAAGTTTAAGTTGTTATGTAATTTTGGTTATGTTTGTTCTGCCTAAAGATGCTAATGGCCTTGCAAATAAAAAGCCATTTGAAATATTTAGTCCTCACTGTGATATATTTTTTATATAGTTTAACATATCATTTAGGGCAGGCCTTGATTTTAGGAACACAGGATCACTGAAAAAACGCAGTTGGCAGAGTTTTTCTTTTAAAAGTAATGCATTACATTACTAAATAAAAAAGTAACTAATTCCATTTATTGAAAGCATTGCATTGTGTTATTTTTCTGTGACTTTTCTGGCCTTTGCTATGTCTTAAAAGTAATGCATACTTGAGGTTTATTTTAATCCTGACCCTCTTATTGCAATGTTAAGCCCTTCTTAGAGAAATATAGTTCTAATCAGATTCAACCAGTTACAAGGAAGGTATATATATATATATATTATTTATTTATTTTTTAATTTATTATTATTTTTTTCTGTGGTCATTATTTATTTTATTTTTTGACTTTGTATGTGTATATGTCAAGATGGCTGTATGTGCTTTTGTATAGATGCACAATTATGAATGTTGTATGTTTGTGGAGGTTTATAATTATGTGGGTGTATGCATATATGCATCATTACATTGATTAAAGAGTCAATACAGTGCCTTTTTCTTCTTCTTTGTCTTCTTTTTGCCATTTCTTTTTGATTTGCTGGCATGGGGGTTGGGAGATTGTACTCTAAAATGTACAAACCTTAAAATAAATTATTAAAATAAATAAATAAAGTAATGCATTACTAATAATAAACCTTTATTTAACCAGAAAAGACTCTCGGAGATCAATGATCTCTTTTGCAGGAGTATCCTGGCCAATATGGGCAGCAATACAATCAGGTTCAACACAACCACACAACATAAACAGTTCATAAACAAGTCAGCTTCCATTTGTCGAACAAGCATTTTAAAATGACAGCAAATTTTGCAAGTTCAAACTCGATTGAGTTTGACTAGGTACTTGATGAAAGTAATCTGATTATGTAACTAATGTCACTTGTAATTCTTTGTCCCAAACACACAAAAGGATATTATGCTGCTTCTTGCACATTTGGTAACACTTTCTAAGTGAAATGTCCAGTGGGTGGCGCTAAAATGTGTTTGGTGTGTTCAATGTGATTCTGGATGTTTTATAATACTGGTTGTTGTACAAATCATGGCAGTTCTAAAGTCAAAAAGTGAATGGCTCTAAATATGAATGCATTCTCATATTTGGAAATAAAACACCAAATGTAAGATAGAAACCCATTTGACATTTTGTCTTTTGCTCAATCTTTGAGCTCTTAATAAGTATTAAGTAATCAAAATTAGTGTGAAAAGAAATAGAGTTGTTGGTGTTTTACTGACACTAGGGCATGCATGTTTATCCATTGAGTTTGGATTGGATCTTATACATCTTAATCTGATAGGAAAGTGAAAAGTGATATTATTGTTTTGGCTTCACTTTAGATTTAGAGCCGGAGAAGGTTATGATATATTGATTAATTATGGAAACTTTTTTTCCTAATGGAGACTTAACGAGTCCTCATTTATTTTTCATCTGAGTATGAACTTCAGAGAAACATCAGTCAGAACTTACAAGTATACAAAAAGAAATTTGAATAGCAGGGATAATTTGGTTTTGGAAGAAGCTGATGAGAAATGTTTATTTGAATTCGTACTGAAAAATCAGCAAATCTAAACACAGTTTGTGATGTGGAGATATCTTTCGAAAGACCAGAAGAGTCAAACATGCACATGCTCCATTAGTCCTCCATTTAATTTCATTAATGTCTAGGAAAAAGACTTAAGATATTAGAAAGATCTCATTTGTGATTTGTCTTTACACTCTGGAGATTTATTAAGAAGCTTAACAGGGTAAATTCTGATTTCAAGCTGTCTTTAAAGTCGGCTGCATATACAGTAGGCTCTAGCTCCATTCGACTGTTTAAGTTAAAGTTAATTCCCATTGACTCTTGGTGAGAGAGTGTGTAAATAGTTCTAATATGAAGCAAGTGCTCTCCAGAGGCAGGTCTTTGGCTCTGAGCCACTAGTCTTAAACACTGAACCGTCAAATGCTTAACTGACATTCTCCTTCCCCAGATAATTTAGCTCCAACAAGCCATGGTGAAGCCGAGAGGTTGGGTCTTCAATGACACCAGACACAAAACTATTATGTACAACAAAAGTTGCATTGTGACAGAGGTGGAAAAGACACAATAATAGCCTTACGGTGCAATGACTAAAACACTCCATAAGAATGAAACCCTCAATTTCATCTCAAGCCCTCATGAAGAATGGCACAAACATTCAAGAGATGACGCATCTGCCATCAATGTATGTCCAAATGCTATGCAGAAATAATCTAATCACTTTCATCAAAATGAGAGTAATTGTGTGTGTCATGACCTTGAAGTGCAGCTCTCTCAGGCTGAAGGAAAATAGTCAACTAAACCGAAGCATGATTTAGAAAATGAAGTAGCATACCATAATAATCACTGAAGATGGTATATGGCTAGATGGTATACAGTAGTAATCATGACATTGCAGGCAGAGGCTGCAGCCTTTCCTGACTCAAGCAGATGATTTAAATCCAGCATTATTTCAGTTTGTTTTCACTCCAGGTGTGTTGGACAATAAGACCCCATGCACTTCCTAAGACCTTTATCATCGCAATATGAGGTGCTGTGGAATTTCCATTGAACCCAAGATTAAACTGCAAAAAATGCTTTTCTTACTTAAATTTTTGTCTTGTTCCAGCCAAAATATCTAGACATTCGTAAAGGAATATTTCACCCAAAATTGAAAATTCTTTTATCATTTACTCATCCTCATGTAGTTCCAAATCTGTATGAATTTCTTTGTACTGCCGAACACAAAGGAATATATTTTTGAAGAAAGTTCGTAACCAGGCTGTTTTCGGTCACCATTGACTTCAATGGTATTTTTTTTTTTTTTGTCCTACTATGGTAGTCAATGATGACCCAAAACAACCTGGTTACAAGTTTTCTTCAAAATATCTTCCATCATACAGGCTTGGAACTCTAATGTAAATGATGACAGAATTTTAATTTTTGTGTGAACTATACCTTTAAAGCACTAAGTATTTTCTAAACAAACAAAAAGAATTGTTTCCAGATTTTAAGTGCTAATCTCATTATAATATTATCGCCCTTTAATCTCTAAGTTTCCACCTAAGGCACCATCAGTTTGATTTTACAAGTGACAATGGTGTACCAGTTCAAATGCAATGGAGAAAGTTTGAGCAAAACATGCTAACAGAGCCTCAAAGGAGACAAGAGAGCAGTGCATTTATTGATTTATTTACTGTAACTTATACTGATGCTGCCACACAGGTCTAATATAAACGTGTGATTTATGTAAGCTTGTGTGTGAATGAGAACTTAGCTTAGTACTTACATGCCTTTGATAGTCACTTTCTCTCCGTGTCCTTTGTGCACTCAGAAAACCATAACATATCAGAAGTGTAAAGTAATATGATTTTAAACGTATGATTTCAGCACAATGAACATGACAATCAGAATCAAAACATGTTTTTAGCAGGTAAGAGCAGAATTTATTATGGAAAAGGGGGTGGGGACTAGTAGCTCATTTGCATTTGTAAAAACAGACACGAAAGCAAAAGCAAAAACTCACCTAATTTAGTTTTGTATTCTTAAAACAAGACAATTATTTTTACTTGTCTAGAAAATCATTCATTCATCATTTAAATTTGTTTGGAAGCAAGACAAAAAATCTAAGAAAATCAGTGTACGGTTTTTTGCAGTGTAGGCTCAAATGTCTCTTTCTCGAAAAGCATCATGACCCTGTTGTCCAAAGAACTATAAGTTAAACTGAAGGGGGATTTATGGGGTTAAATATATTTAGTGTGTTATATATGTGCCCCCAGCGCTCTCTGAAGGTATCGGATTTGTCTAAAGAACATCCGAGCCATTGAGATAAGAACTCTCCAATGATATTTTTTTCCTTCGCAATCATGGGCATATTGATTGGACATTTTTGGATGCAAATAGAATGGCGCTTTGAAGAGAAGCTTACAGTTATAGTGATATTCCAGTGATGTTTTGAAGGCTCTTCCAATGTTTTTTTTTTCTCTATTCTCTCACGGATGGGGTTTTGGGTCCTTGCCGCTGTCGCCTCTGGGTTGCTTAGTTGGGGACATCTAATTTCTAATGATTATCATCGTTTTGATTACAGAGAACATCTCTGCATTTGATAAATAAACAGTTTAATCTCGTCATTATACATTACCATCATTTTGTTCTCCTATTTGATAAAGTCCAGTGTTTGCTACAATCTGTATTGTTAAAAGCGCTATATAAATAAAAGTGATTGATTGAAAGATGTTCCTGCTTGTGAAGGGGGAGTTTTAGTCCAAGACCTTTGTGCTGTATTCCAATACCATTCCTATATTATGAAGTTTCTTCACATGAGAAACGGTAACATGCTGCTATTCAGAAAACAGACTGTCTTAATTAGTCATCAATCCTCAATATATAATAAATAGTATTAAAAAAGTATGGAAACTTGTTTCTGGCACTAAATAAATAATAATAAAAAAGTCAATTGCCAATTCCTTTGGCTTTTACATTTTACAATTTAGATTTTTTTAAAGTCTGTCTTTTTTGTCAGAATTCTAAGATAAGTCAGAAATGTGAGATATATGCTTACAATTGATGAAAAAAAAAGTCAGAATAAGATAAATAGCTGCAATTGCCTTTCTTTATTTTTTATTTATTGGCAGAAATGGGCTTCCATTTAAATGTCTTAATTATAATTTTCAGATGGGCATAAATTTGTGGCCAGAAAACAAGCATCACAATGTGGCTTAATGTGAATATTAAACTTCAAAAGGCTATGCTTTAATGCAATGCACTCACGGTATGTTTCAAAGTAAAACCATGGCACTGCTGTGCATTCTACAGGCTTGTTGTTTCAATGTAGTTTAGAATAAATGAATATTGAATGGACAGCTACAGTAGAAGTACTTGAGACATTTCAAAATAAGAATGTTGGTGTATTTTGAGCTTGTTTTATAATGTAACAAATGGGAGTAAGACTTGTGGATCCATTCGCATGGTTTTATTGAGGCCAGGCATAGTAAAACAGGGTCAGGAAACAGCGAACAGGAGTAGTGGAGATAAGACAAAGGGTTATCCAGAGACAAGCAGAGTCAATCGATTGATAAACAGAATCCAATGGGGCAAAAAGAACAGAGCAATAATCCAGATCAAGGCAATAGTCTGTACATGGGTGAGCAATAAAAAAGACAAGACTAGACTACACTATACTCAGAGGAACACAGGGAAAACTGGTTTGTACAAGATAAACTCAATACTCACAACTAGCTAGCAAACACACACCGGTTATAAAGGGGAAGACAACGAGTTAGCAAGGGGGTAGGACTGATGAATTGTCAAGGTAACCAACAAGGGGGTAGAGACACAAGGAAACATGCCCCCTAAGGGAGGTCGAGGGCACTCCAGCTGACAATCATAACATAGCCCCCCTTCTAAGGAGCTGCTTCCAGATGTTCCCAACCGAGGACAGTCTAGAGACCAGGAGCGAGATGGAGTGAAGGCAGAACTGGGGTAGAATGGGGGGGGCAGGTCCAAGTAGTAGAGGGCTAGAACCTGAGTCCGGGAGTGACGGGGTCGTAGGCAGAGCAGGGAGCCATGGTGGTGCAGGCAGAGCAAAGGTCCTTAGTGGCACAGGCAGAGCAGGCGGCCACAGAGATGCAGGCAGTCAAGGAGCAACGATGGCCTCCATTGCCATGACAGGGCAGGACGAGGGATCAGTGGCTTCCTTGGCTGTGACTAGGCATGACGGGAACTCAGAGGCAGCTTCCATAGCCATAGCAGGACAAAACAAGCGTTCAGTGACAGCCCCTATGGGACTAGGCATGACAAGGAGTCAGAGGCGGATTTTATAGCTGTGGCAGGACAAGATAAGAGTTGAGTTATGGCCTTCCTAACCGTCTCAGGACAGGACGAGATCGTCCTCCAGGGGATCTAGGGAGCAAACCAACACCTCTGGTGTAAGTCCACCGGCGGAACCTTCAGAGGATCTACGGCTTCACCCGATACCTCCAGTGACTTATGCAAGGCTGCCACAACTTCATGTGATTGGTAAGGATTTACAAAACTTTTACTTAACTTATGGTGCTTGGTTGTGGGTTAATCAGGCTTGTGTATATCAACTTTAGCTTGGAATGTAAAGATCAACTGTAGCTCGACTTGGCTTGTGCAGATCAACCAGAGCTTGACTTGGCTCATCAAAGGCAGCTGTTTTGTGTGCATTTTGTGATCGAGCGTATGCCATTTTAGTCAGAGCTGCGGTAACATATAAATAGTTCGAATTATTAAATAAATATATCTTATAGCAGAAAAAAAGTGTATTTTTGCATTCAAATAAATTATAATTTTGCTAGTAAATGTATTGTCCTATCCTTTTAAAGTTCTTGTGGCACTCTTATATTTTATAATTGCAATGTAAAAAAAAAGAATAGGTAAATTATTAGGTAACATTATTTGGAGTACGTCTTTCTGCTTCAGTTTTCCACATTTAATTCAAAATATTACCACAGTTATTTACTACCCAGGCATTTAATTTAAAATATAAATAGTTACAGTCATTAAACAAATACATCTTATAGCAAAAATAGTAAGAAAAAAAATAGTGTATTTAACAATTTTGCTTGTAAATGTTTTTTTATGCACTCTTACATTTTATAACCGCAATGTAAAAAAAGTACAAAAAACACTTTCTGCTTCAGAATTTCACATGTAATTCAATGTACTACTTTTATTTGTGAAATGTATTATATTATTTCTAAACCATTGTTACTTAAAAAATACAGCCTTCATGCCTTCATTCAGCCCATTCGTATCTATGCCATGTTCTTCTACTGTATGTCTGCATTAGTAGGTCTAGCTGAGGTGAAATGTATTGCTCACATTGGTGCACATTGGTAATAAATTCAGCCCTTGTCAGGTTCAAACCTACAGAACAACCTCCCGGTTATCAGATCATTAACCACTGTGCCACACCACTCCAGATTGATTACTTCATTACAGTTCCTATTTAAAACTGACCAATCCAAAACCAAAATCGTCTGGAAACAGCGGCGTATGAACCACACACTGCATTGGACCTGCACTTGGTGATAAGCAAGAGCTCTGTAATTTACAAATACATGTTAACATCTGAGTGACCTGTTATTAATTAAATGCCATTGGTGTTGAACCTGAATTTATGTTTATGAAAATAAGTGATTAAAAGGAAAATAATGCATGCATGGCATATAAGTCTAAGAGCTGTTCAGAACAAGGAGCTCATTCATTCTGGCTGTCATAAACTCTGTGTTGTGACTACAATGAGATTAGACAACCGCATCCATCACTGTTTTACCAGTGACATCCTCATAGTTCCTTACCCTACTATCCAGCTCACTTACTCTCTCTCTCCCTCTCTCTCTCTCTCTCTCTGTCAGTTCTTCCCATCTGAAAGCACACAGCCTTCTTTGGCATGCACATGCGTGGGTAAATAAATCCTTTGTGTGCATCCTTTCACATTTTAGCAAGTGGCAATGAGTTGAAAGTGCTAAACTTGAATCCACAGGTGAGAAATGCTTTGTCTTGGTGTTTTTGTGTGACTTTGTTTATATGACATGACATGACAGTTTAGTTTACTGTATATACAATGCGATATTAGATCAGATTTATGTGTGTGTGTATACAGTGAGATCAATAAGTATTTGATCACCCTGTGATTTTGCAAGTTCTCTTAATTAGAAATCATGGAGGGGTCTACAATTTATAGCATAGGCGCATTTCCACTGTCAGAGACAGAATCCAGAAATCACATTGTATGATTTTTTTTAACAATTTATTTGGGAATTACCGTGTCAAATAAGTATTTGATCACTTGAGTCAAAACATTTTAATATTTGGTACAGAAGCCTTTGTTAACAATTACAGAGATCAAACGGTTCCTGTAGTTCTTCAGCAGGTTTGCACACACTGCACACACTCCTCCATACAGATCTTCTCTAGATCTGTCAGGTTTCAGGTTTGCGCAACTCAGAGTTTCAGCTCCCTTCAAAGATTTTCAATTGGATTTAGGTCTGGAGACTGGCTAGGCCACTCCAGAATCTCGATATGCTTCTTACAGAGCCACTCCTCATGCTTTGGGTCATTGTCATGTTGGAAGACCCAGCCACGACCTATCTTTAATGCTCTGACTGAGGGAAGGAGGTTTTTGCCCAATATGTCACAATACATATATATAAAGAATACCTATTTTCTTTTCGCAATTCCAAGCATCTTTTTTCTCAGAATTGTGAATTATAAACTTGTAATTGTGAGTTAGAATCTCAAAATGGCAAGATAAAGCTAATTAGGAAATTAAAAAGTCACTAACAACGTTTTTATTTTTTTTTAGTTTGTGGCAGAAATTTGCATTCATATTATAATTCAGTTCACCGCTGATATACGTGATGTGATTCAGATAAAAGGCATACAAATCATCCACTAAAGACATAAATTGCACATTTTATCTTGGATAGCTGACTGTCACCAAGTTTATCTGATGCATTAAAAAATCTCCATCATGAAGCAATGTATGCAGAATATTCCTGGCATTAATTCACTAAGGTGAAAATATGAAGAAAAATTAAAATGTATCAGACATCACAGAATAAAGCAAACACTGCAGTGTGTCATGCAAGTCAATGGACTCATGTTGAGCGTTCAACACGGCATGAAACAGGCCTCCTTTTCGCTCTCTAACAACACTTTATAAATGTTTTTACTCTGTTCTATATTATTAATAAAGGGCCTGTTGAGCTACTTTTAAAATGGCTTTTCATGTCAAAAGCCTGCTCTGCAAACCTCTGACTGCTGCAGATTGCAGGAGTCCATCTCTAGGGAAGCCCAGAAGACAACAGATCTTTATGAGAAAAACTAAAAGGCAAGAATCAGTCAACGGATCTAACCCGCTGTGACAGACAAACACACACACACCAAACCAAAAAAACATGTAAGAAAGACCTTCACAATCTGAGGCCCCCTTACCGAAAAATCGACTGGTTCTTGTTGAGAAAATGACCTGACATCTAATTCAAGAGATTATTTCCCCCAGGATCCACTTTCTGCTCAAAGGTTGACAAAAGAAGCCCTGTCAAGATATTGCCGACCTTCAGGAGGGCCGATCAAATCTGTGCTTTTTTACCCAAATTCTGTTTTTGTCCCCCAAATTCTGTTTCTCTATTTAAATTTTTCCCAATTTAATAATGAGTTTTGTTTCTGTGTGTTTATGATATCACAGTAGTTCTCCCTGAAAAGAAATGTTAGTGGAGTGACTCTTGTGTCAAGACACTCCATATTGTCATTTGATTAACGTGTGCCAGCCTACTTTTGATTAATTAATGAAAAATTCGCTACATTCCGCATTATACAGTCAATTCTATTTTTATGATTGGATTCCATGATTCTGTCCCATTTTTCATCTCGCCCTGAGGGACGCCTCAGGAGGTTTTATTGCAATGTTCAGAAAAGACAGATCAAAACAACCACATATTTTTTTCAAGACCACTACTGCGTCCAAAAAAAATAAAATCTACTACGCAGGAGCAGTTGGAACAACGCAGAATCCCAAGATCCCACTGAGGCTCTTGAGAAAATACATAAGCCCCCCGGTGTTCACTACTATCAGACTTCAGCACAGACTCCGGCTACGGTTGTTTGTTCGTCTTAAACTGGCACTTACACTGTCAAACAGCTAAAGCCCTCTATTTGAAGTTGTGTTACAGAGAAGCCGGCCACGTTTACATGCAGAGCAATATTCAGAGTTCTAGCCTGTTTTAACTGAGCTGTTTGTCTATTACTGTTCTAGCCATTTCATTCCATTCACATTTGCATTTACATGGAAAAGACAACATCCTGCATCATTACTGACACCAAAGATGCTCTGTCAAACACTTCAACTGACATATAATGCCATAAAACGCCAGAAATACTAGAGTAGAAAGTCAAGATGATCATTGTATCATCAAGTTAAATTGATAGGTGACACATTACAAAGGACTGGTCAAAATAATGTATGGTATCTTTTACAGTAAGATCAATACAATGCATTTCGAAAATTTCATGCAGACTTGTTTATTGTGTGCATGTTTGCATGCTGATCTGCTGTGCTAGTGTAATAGTCAACACGGCAAAACACTTTGCCTCTTAATTCATTTGATTTAAAGCACCATGCACTGCCATGTCCATCAAAACAGCTGCTTGTGTACAAAATCACCTCCTTTAAATTGAAAGACACTGACAGACATCAAATCTCCCACTGCGATCAATGTTCCCTTTATTATGCACAATCCACAGGTTTATTTGTGAGGTGGGGCTGAAAGATTTTTATTTATGACTTGCTGTTTATTACTAGCTCCCGGGTGTCTGTGGAAACACAGCAGTCAGACGAATGCTTCGATAAATAAATTCAGCACAAAAGGTTTCAAATAACAGTAAGACGCTGTGAACTGCATGTTTTTTACAATATTTCTGATATAATTATGAACTTTTGAACAATGGAGTGAAGAGCACTTCGTGAGTCCAAGCGTGCTAGTTCGACTGAAGCGTTTGTGCTGGTATTTATTTTGTTGATAGATATGTGCAATAAAAGGTTATAGTTGTTTTATCTGTTTATTTGTTGAATATATTTACATTTATTCATTTAGCAGACGCTTTTATCCAAAGCGACTTACAGGTGGGGAAAACATCAAGCAATTAGTCCT
>JAUCMU010000133.1:139095-149520 GCA_032275025.1 Enteromius treurensis
GCCAGAGCTTCTTCGAACCCCGGCCAGTCTCTTCCTAGGAGTACAGGGACAGGTAAGTTATTCATGGCACCCACCTCCAGCTTCCAGGTTTTCCCTCCTTTCCGTAGCGTCACAAGGAAGGTAGGGACCCGCTTCATGTCTCCATGGACGCATGTTAGGGGTAGCTCTCCTCTTTCGACTGGCCGGGGTCCTAGTACTCCGGGCTGAAGCAGAGTGATCGCGCTGCCCGAATCCAGGAGGGCACTGTAGCAGCGGCCCTGGACCTCAACTCGGGTGCGGGGCCCGGCTCTGGGTGCTTCCTGATGGACCACACAGCCAGCCATCCAGGCTTTCGACGGGGAAGACGGCGGCTCTGTGGGCATGGGCTCATCACGGGGGCTGCCAGGTCGCTGTACTGGTCGCTGAGTGCCCTCCGGCAGCCGTCGCTCCTGGACCACCCTTCGGGGAAAGGGCAGCGCTCTCTCCCCCGCCTCCCGGTGGTAAGTTAGGTCCGCCAGCTCAATGGACATGACGAGGTCCATCATGGTGCGGGGATTCCTCATCCCGACCGCCTGCTTCACCATCCGGGGAAGGGCTCGCATGAGCCGGTCTACCGCCACCCGCTCTGCCACTTGACGTGCTGGAGGATCGTCTTCTAACAACCAATGCTCTGTTAACCTCAACAGTTCAGCGGCTTGGGCGCGGGCTGGCTGACGGGACTTAAATTCCCATTCATGGAAGTGCTGGGCAGAAGCGATCGGTGATAGCCCCAACCGGCCTAATATTTCTGCTTTTAATGCATCATAATCATTTAAATCTTCGGGAGCTAAAGAAAAATAAGCTTGCTGAGCTTCCCCGGTTAACAAGGGAGCCAGCGCCGCTGCCCAAGTGTCACGTGGCCAATTCTCCGTGTATGCCACGGACTCAAACATTTTAAGGAAACATTCAACATCATCACTGTTGGTTAATTTTGGAATGAGGCGTTTGGCGGCAGCTCGGGGATCCGGCAGCAGGATGGCATGAGCTGCAGGCAGCCTCAATTCTTTAAACTGCTCTTCAAATCTTTCTTGCCTCTCCGCGAGGCGTTCTACACAAGCTTGCTGGCGGACACTTACCTCGGTGAGGTGCTGAATTAATTCCTCCATTCCACTAGGGGGAGGAGCGCTCGCCTGTGGAGAACAGATTAGACAGATGAGTGACGAAGAAGTGGGGGTGCACAATAACAGTGTATTTTCTTCGTCCCTTGTTGCGTTTTGCACCGGTTTAACTTGCCCGCATTCTCCACCAGATGTCGCCACCGGGCAAAGACAACGCAACAAGGGAACTGTGTGCAAGCCCCGAAGGGTGGATTTATTAACAGTGAACGAGTAAAAAGCAAGAAACCAAGGTGCGTGATGTGCTCGGTGGCTGCCCTTCGGTGCAGCGGTGATCTTCCTTCTTCCCAGAGTGCAGGTGAACCGTGAAGCCAGGTGAATTCCAGGTGAGTGGGGTTTGCGAGGCCAAGCGGTCACGGGCTGAGGTCTGTAGAGAAAGAAGACAAAGAGCATAAGTTGCGGTCTCTTGCTCGGGAGTCAGTGCTCAGCTACCCTTTCGTTGGTAGCTGTTTTTAAACAGGATTGTCCCGTGACTGATTGGCCCGCAGTGATTGAACCCAGGTGATTCAGATGATTGCCAGGGCGACGCTGATGACATACGGGGAATCCCGTCACAGTGTTCAGAGAGCAGCATCTCCAGGATTCAGCTGTGTGTCTGTGAAGAGCAGCAGATCCATGAATGATATTCCTCTGGTCTCAGTGATGGAGCTATTGTGATCTCTGACTCTCTGTGAGTATCTTGTAGTTCAGGATGCACACAGATTCAGTAAAACGTGATGAATTCTGAAGTTTTTGTGGAAACTAATTACCTCAAACCATTTAAGTACCTCAATTTTTTAAAAGAAAATCATTATTATAAATTAAAATGAAGTCATACTTAAAAGTTTGCATTTGATTTGTTTTAATATGTAAGCATACTGTGCTTGAAATGATGTACTATAAATAAATATATATATACCATATTTTTTTTATTATTTTGATGTAGTAGTAGTCGGATGTTCATTTTGGTTATTTCTCCTAACCAACAATCAACGGTTGTTTACTGATTATTAATTAATTACCAATAAAAAACGAACAAGATTATTTTAAATTAGAAAGGATAAGCAGCGGTGACCTGTTAAAAATACTTAAATTTTTTTTACATTTTTTTTACACACTAGCAAACAACAGAAGATGAGGATTCACACGGTCCTATCAAATCACACCAAACACCTGCTACTCTTCTGCGAGCGGAGTAAAAAAAAAAACATTATAAAGAATAAATAGGTCTATACAAGAAATATATATTTTACTTAAATAACAAATCAAGAAAACAAAAGAAACCGCAACATGTAGTTTAGCATGCAGAGTTTCATTTCATTTTTGTGCTGCACGAATGGAGATGACAGAAAGTGACCTTTTAAAATTCTGATTATCTTTAGTTTATTACTAAAAGCAGTAGTTGTTTCTAATGTTAGAAGTAAAAAAGAGATTGTATGAGAGGCAGTGGCACCTGCATATGTACGGCTGTACCTTGAGTTCTCAGACTGACCTGAGATCTGCCAGCAAACATTTCAGCAGATTATAGGCCCGTGTGTAACAGCGCATTTTTATGTAGGTTAAACATTTAATCTAACATTGTGATATTCTTGAACTGTTATATCTATAGATTTTATTTTAGGCGAGTCGTGATGATTTGAGTACCCTCATAACAAATCCTGGATATTTGAACATGAGTGAAGAAGCCTACATAGCCTAATAGTCTAATCAATTAGTTTGACATTAAAATACATCGCAGATATATTTGATTTTGTGTCCAACATTAGTTTGTTTCATTTTAGCCTAAATGAATTTCTTTTGGCTCGTCATTTATATATGCTAGCTTTTCTAAATACTGATCAGTTGAAAGCATTTGTTGGGGGAGGAAATTAAAATATCCTATGTTTACAGTGCTTATTATAATCTTTGTAACCATTCCATGTCGACAATAGGCCTATTTCTAAATGAAATAATAAAATATGACTTACTTGTGACTTCTGTTTCTTTGTTTTTTCGCTCTCTAAAAAATTAATTTTTATATAGGCTATGAGTAGCATATTTCAACCATGCAGCAAACCTTTAAAAATACTAGATAAATTACTGAAATAAATAACTTTTTTAACTGTTTAACTGATTATTAATTGGTTCAAACTCTTAACAGTAGGTAAATGGTTAAGGGGTTAAAATAAACATTTCTAGTAATACTTGATTAAATACAAATACTAACGCAAAAAATACACACATGCAACTCATAGACTAATCATCTGTGAAAGTAGGTTTAGGGTTGGGGCTGGTGAAGACAGTAATAAACCATAATTATATGGGTAGAATTTTTCATTGTTGTATTGCACTACCTACTGTTTCAGTGTGAGCAAAATCTGACAGATCAACAGAACACCGGATGTCTGAGGAGACATCACACAACTTGCAGTTTAACTCAACAGACCTTCATTATAGTCTGTGTCTTCACATCCAGCTTTGTTTAGAAGCGTAAAATAATTTCCACCTGCTTCAATTTCATCTAATGCTTAATAAATGTATCAGAAAGTAAAAAATCTATTAAAACGTTGTTTCATTCGTACAGTCTTTACTCATATTTACTATTTGATGAGATTTTCAGCCTCGTCTGGTTCTGTTGCTCTTTAATGTGATCTTTTGTTTGTATTCTTTCTACCAACCTTTAATTGTCCTGGAAAAAGCTACTGCTAGACACTTGCTTATTCACATGTAGGAATACATTTACATTTACCAGATGTGTATTATGAAATTATAAAAGGAAAGGGATAAGCCAAAGGGATCAGTGAATAATATAGATTAATTTAAAATAAACTTCTTAGTGGAGCTGAGTAATCTATCATGACTATTATTATAATGACTATTATTATAACATCTACAGAGTAATATATTAACATCCTCCAACTTGTTCTTTCTGCCAAGTGCCTTTACCTATTAAGCATGTTTCATTGGATTATGCTGGTTTCAACTCATTTTATTATTCAATTTATTATAAGAGATTTTTTAACAGATTTTGAGTAAAAAAAAAAAAAAATGCAATTATAAAACATGATATAATTCAGTCAAACAAACTGTTATGTGGTGTATATCTCAGGAAGCTCAGGAGTCATAGAAACGCAAAATAAAGTCTTTTAATAATAAAGTAAATCCAATATACGGAGGAGAATGCAACAATACCAATGAATGATACACACTTTACATAGACAACGACAGACACAGACTGATACACAGGGTTAGCTTAAGTAAGGGAGACAGTCAACGTAAACGAGGGAGACACACCTGAACTGAATACATAATTAACTGAAAACTAGGTCATAGGAAGGCACATGGGGAGAACAAGCAAAACACGGATCATACACAAATATGGGGATGTTACAGTTCGCCCCCTCCCGGACAAGGCGCAAACTTGCGCCGTAGAGCAACAACAGAGGAGGGAGGGCGGGGGCTCTGGAGGAGGGCACAAAGAGGGAGCGGGAGCAGAAGGAGAAAAAACAACAAACACAATATTAAAGTCCAAGGTGGCGAAGACGGTGGGAGGAGCCAGGGCGGAGCCAGGGGCAGGAGGAGGCAGCTGATGATCCCCGGAACCGCAAAACACCACCTCCAGGGCGGCGTTGACGGCGGGAGAAGCCATGGAGGAGGAGGCAGAGAAGTCGACGACTCCAGGGGGCCGACCGATTGTGACCACCCCACGGTGTAGAGAGCCCCGGGTGGAGCCGAGCAGACGGAGCGCTGGGGTGACACCGATGGGCTGGAGGGCCGCGGTGCAGCGGAGGACTCGGGTGACTGAGGCCGAGTCGGGGACTCGGAGGACCGCTGCGGAGCCGGAGCGACCGAGGCCGATGGTGAAGCCGGAGGGAAGGAGGAGCCTGACAGAGCTGGCAGGACGGCGGGACGAGGCGTAGCCGGAGGAGTGGAGTCCAGAGGCGGCGGATGGACGACTACTGACCGAGGCTGATGCAGGAGAACGAGGGAGCCCGGTGGAGCTGGTGGGACGACGAGCCACGACGAGGCCGAAGGCGCCATGAGGCCCAGCGGAGCCGATGGGTCGGAAGACCGAGGTGGAGTCCGGAGCTCGCCGGCTGGAGGCGGAGACAGGGGATCGCTACGCCAGAGTGGAGCTGGAGACTGGAAGCCCGAAGACGAATCCGCAAGCCCGGAAGGTGCTGATGGCGAGAGAGTCGGAGGAATGACAGGATCCAGAGGAGCTGACGAAACCGAACAGACTGGTAAGAGAGGAGGTGGGAGAGGGAGGCTGGGAGGGAACTTTAAAAACACGGTGCTGTCTGGAAACAGCGGAGAAGGGCTCTGAAAGGGGCTGGGTTTCACTTCCCCATACCAGTCGATTAAGTCGTCATCAGCTAAAATGTCCACCAACATCCCTTCCGGGACTGATGTAATCGCCGCCGGTTCGCTGACGCGCTCGGTCAGCGCAGGCTCGATGAAGCGTTTCCGTGGCGCTGGATTCATCCGCCGCCGCCGAGTGAGTTGGCAACCGGGCGTTGCCATTACCGGTGGTCGATCGCTCACCTGCGGCGCGGGGAAGGGAGGCAGCTCCAGCAACAAGCGCTCGAGGATTTCCTCTGGCGAAATCCTCTTCAATCTTTTTGGGTCGATCATTCTGTAACGGGTGACTGTGCGGAGAGATCGTAGGAGACGTGGAGTAACAAAAATAAAGACTTTTAATAAGAAACAAAACAGGGAAGCACATGGGGAGAACAGATCAAAACACGGGACATAAACAAGTAGAAACGTTACACACACCAGGCTGAAGAAAATGTAAATTCAGATCTATACAGTAGAGTTTGTACACAAATTTTATGTTTATGTTAAGTCATTTTTTTCTGATTACTAGGGTTGATTTGGATCATCAAAGGTCAACAGCAAAGACACTGGTTAATAAAACAGGATTAAATACATAAAGGATATTTGCACTAATTAACATTTAATTATTGCAGGTTTGCGTCAGATTTTTATGCAGTAAATGCAAGTTAAACAAGCAACAAGGGTCAGTTTTTCGAAATTGAGATTTATACATCATATGAAAGTTGTTAAGCTGAAATGAAGCTTTTCCCTGATGTATGGTTTGGTAGGAAGCACAATATTTGGACAAGATACAGCTATTTGAATATCTGGAATGTGAGGATGCAAAAAATCGAAACACTGAAAAAATCTCATTTAAAGTTGTCCAAATAAAGTTCTTAGCTATGCATATTTTACTAATCAAAATGGAAGTTGTCGGTTGTAAATTTACAAAATATCTTCATGGAACATGATCTTTACTATTGCCATAAATATACCCTAGAGACTTAAGACTGGTTTTCTGCTCCAGGTTCACATGTAGTCTTTAGGGGAGAGTGCTGGGAGCTCGGCGGACTCCAAGCCTTAGGGATTTTAACCCCTTGGCGGTGAGGGTTGGACAGAACTCGGCATACCACCCGAACCCCGAGACCCCAATACTACAAAAAATAAAGCTATAAATGTGCATTAACTTTAATACGCATAAAGCTTTTCTCGATTCATCATCAAAATTTGTGCAAAACTTTACGAATTGCCACTAGAAGGTCTTGGTGAGACTCACAATGCAGCTGCCAAAGACATCTAAGTACTATTAGAAAGTCAATTACGGTTAACTGCTCTTTCATGTCAAAGTACATGTCAATTTTGTCTTCTGGAAATTGTTTAAATGGGCCGGGGTCTCGCAGTCCGTCATATATGTCCACCAGGAACGCGCTCTATCTGTCAATCTCTCGATGCCAGGGTACCTGTCAACAATCACTCAACTAATGAGTCTCTGTTTGGCCCTCAGAGGACACCGTAGTCATCTAACCCCGAAGCCATCTCCTGAATTTCTTAACAGGACTGGTGGGGAAAGTGATCTAACCTTTTATTCCAAGCAAATATCCCTCTGCACACAGTGTTTCAGGCTGCGGGCTAATTTCCATTCCACTGCTCAGCGACCGTTTTAAATGACCTGCCACTAAGATTAATCCTAACCAGGGAACCTTACAGTTCTCAACTGTGCCTCCATCTGACTCCTTATATTATGTACTGTTTGGAGCTATTACGGTTTAATATTGTAGGCAGATGATAATGTGAAGAATTGAACAATGTCAGCATGAAAGGTCAAAACCATCAAACTGACTGACGTTAGATGAATGGCAGAGAGGCCGCTTAACTGCAGGGTCTCAAGCATCTATAATTAAACATAAGAACCGTTTTAGAGGTTTAAATATAAGAGCAGAATCGAGGTGGCGGCGAAGGTAGCCCACGTTACAACCCATTCTGACTTTTAACACCCCTGTCTGCCAGAGCGAATGATACGCTGGCACTCTTAAATCTGAAAGCCGCCCCTGCTGCTTTAAACACTAAAAATGCATTCGGCCTGAAAGAGAAGAGGAATTATGAAAGCGAATGACTCATTTGGATCAAAGTCTGATAACTGCGCAATCAATGGGCTATCGGGCCATTAAAAGAAAATGAAGAGCGCCTGACAACCAATGCGCTCCATCGATTATCGTGAGATGAGATATATAATACTGTATGGATGCTAAATGGTTAGAGTTGATTGTAAACGCTCATTTATTACTAGGGCTGCGTAATATTTTCTTTGAGGAGTGAGTGATGTGTCTGTAATGGCTTATTACGCTGTGCAACCAGTAAAAATTGTTATTTACTCCATGAAAAATATGACAGGGTACATTAGTATTGATTCTGGTGATACTGGCTTTTTGTCATTTTAACATAGATCTATATTGTATGGATACGGATAAATCACAAAGCCATCAATAGACTTTTACAGTTTCTGCCGGCAGTGTGAGTAGGTCAAATTTGCAGTCACAATGCTAGTGTATTTTTGAAATGGGGGGGGGTCCATTTTAACTTCCTTTAGGTATAAAAAGCCAGTTTCTGCCTCTGAATAAAAATAAATAAGGTAACTAACACGTTTTAACTTTTTTCTCAGAATTGAGAGTTATACAGTCAAAATTGCAAGATATGAACTTGCAATTCTAAAAAAAAAAACTCAGAATTGCAAGTTTTAAAGTCAGAGTTGCATTATATAAACTCACAATTGCGAGATATAAAGTCATAATTGCAATTATGGGAACACATCACGTTTTTTTTTTCAAAACTGGACTACAAATGGAGTTACAGTATATATAGATATATATCACAATTCTGAGGAAAAAAAAACTCTGAATTGTGACTTTATATCACACAGTTGTAATAGAAAAGTAATAGCAATTCTCCTCAACAAGCTACTGTACACAATTTATGCTACCACTCATATATTCAGCACACGTATGTGCCAGTTTAATAAAGGGTTAAGGGTTTGCTCAAAGTCTACTTTTAACTAATTACTCTTTTTATAGATATCACACCTCAGGCCCATCCATGGATTCACCAAAGAATATGAACTATTAAATATCCAGTGTGATTTTCTGAAGTTGGAACAGCTTTTTCACCACCAATGACAGTTAACTCATAAATGTATTTCATATATGCAATACAGCTAGAAAATAAAAATAAGCAGATAATAATTTTAAAGAAGCCTACGCTGTGCAAGTTCTGTGCTGTTTGCAGCTTATTCTGTCACATTAAATGGTCTACACATTTGTCATGTAGATTAAATCAATAATAAAATGATAAAATCAATGCATACCATGCTCTACCATCACTACCAATGCAATTTTGCTATCATACAACAGCTGTATCACCGTATCCCTTTAGACTTCACACATTAACACTGCAACCAGCTGAAGATTCGATTCAGATTTCTCAAGTACGGCTGCTGTGAATTCTAATCAGCAATGACATGTAAAGGCATACAGTTTGATAGTTTAGTGATGGCCAATAACTAAAATCAGATCTACTATGACATGCATGGTTTGTTAAGTGATGGTATAGTTTCGTAAGTCAATATGTTTTCTACTTAAGTGTAGTACAGTGCTACACCACTTCTGATAAGACAATGCAAATGACTTGTGTTTAACAGATGCATTCATGGCGGAAAACTGCATTATCCATGTTGCTCTACAGAAAAAAACAACAAACAATCAGGGAGTCACAATAAGCAAATCTGCCAAAAGATTACTAGGGGAACTTAATGGTAGTGGATGTTGCAGGAAAAGTATGTCTCCCTAAACTGTTCAAATAATAATAATAAATAAATACAAATTGTGACGGCATAAACACAGACTTAAATGAGATTAAAAAGTCCTAAATGACTGGAAAAAGCTGGGAGAAAACTGGATGTCTGTCATGAGCATGCATTTTAAAGAGACATTACTGCTTTTAAAGTGAAACCTGCAGCAATTGTACACACGTTTTCTAAAACAAATTCCATTCTGCCACATATTCGAATGCATAAGCGTCCGGATGTGGGCGTGTCCAGCAATGCAAAAAGTTCAGAATCTCTCAACTTTATGCAAATGAAGATCGACTTTCGGGAGCGACAGCCAATAGAAAGAAAGATGATAGTGCTCATGTCCTCATTCTCCTTTCAGCTCCAGCAGTGATGACGGCATTTGCGTTTTTTTGCCATAGATAAACGCATGGAATGGAAAAGAGTTCTCTTTGTTTCTCATTCATTTTGTTTATATGTATGGACTCTGTGTATATTTATACTACATTCAGTCATTTGCCTCCAAAATGTTTGTATTTAGCGGCAAGAAGCCTGATTAGCTGTCAACAATGACGTTACTAAGAAACCAGTAATGAGAACGCCCACTAGCAACTTCAACACCAACCTTTAGTGATGTGTGAACGGGGCTTTACTTAAGGGTCTCACCTCTGTCATGGTATTGAAGGTGGAGAGAGCACTGGTTATTCACACCCACCACCTGCCAGACCTGGGACTCAAAGCCACAACCTTTGGGTTACAAATTTAACTTCCTATCTATTAGGCCATGACTGCCCCTATATACTTACAGCCCCGATAGACTTCAAACTAAATTTTAAACGACTGAGTGAGGGTATACTGTTTCTGAACATTCTGACACCTCCATGCAGCTGGAGGCGGGGTTTAGATTAATGTAAACATGACGCAATGCTCGCACATAGCCTTTACATTTGATTAAAAACAAACGTTTATAAATTTAATACATTTTTTAATTTGCTTTAAATGGGTCATACAAAAGCAATTTTCCACAATCTAATATGATTCTTTAGGATCTTAATGCAAAGTTTGTAATATAGATTGCTTTAAAATTTCACAAGGATAGTGTAAAAAACGCTAATTTTCCCCTTTCAAAAACAGCTCTTTAGAAATCACTCTGTTCTGTGTACTTCCCCTTTAAATCTTCACGAGCTCCGCTGA
>JAUCMU010000133.1:149787-161283 GCA_032275025.1 Enteromius treurensis
TAGATAGATAGATAGATAGATAGATAGATAGATAGATAGATAGATTGATTGATTGATTGATTGATTGATTGATTGATAGATTGATAGATAGATAGATAGATAGATAGATAGATAGATAGATAGATAGATAGATAATGCTCATTTTTTATGTTTTGTTTCACCTTTCATAGCCAAGACAACAACAACAAAATGGGCAGGCACTAATGCATGTTTTAGCACATCAATTGGATATTTCTCTATACAGATTTCTCTATAAGGTTCTATAAATATTTTGGCTCCAAAAAAAATTCCCATTAGACAGGGAGCATGACTCATTTTCTATCATCATAATGTGAAAAGTATGACTTATGTATGTCTAAATGGCACTTTTTTCATTAATTACAGCTTTCATAAAGGTTTATGCAAGCTACTTTATTAAGAATCGTATTTCTCTGAGTTCAGATTATGCGTGTGGCGTCAGACAGAGAGAGAGACAGACTGTCGAGAAACACTGTGTCGGCTGCTGGAGGGAGGCTGATCTTCAAGCTGCCGGCTACAATTCTACAGTTTGATTATGGCTTTGAACTGCATATTTCAGCTGAAGCCTGAGCTACTATATGAATTATAATGCTCTGAAAACCTGAACCACAAATGACCAATTGTACTTTAGGTCCATATCAATACCGATAATGATATTTTTCTTGTAACAACAAGGTCAGGATTAGCATATGTCAGTCATGGCTTGAGTTAATGGACATTGATAGAGTTCCTAATTTACAAGCTCTCAGAGCATGAATCGATCTTTACCTTGGCTAATCGCTGACAAACTGCCTGCTTTTAAGTCCCCTTGATTGACAGTAGAATTACCTGCAGAATCAGAGCTGAGCCCTATATTCACAGCTTCAGAGAATATGTGTGGGGCTTAAAAAAGAGCTTGAGTGATGGTCATAATAGAGTGAATCAGATATGGACTTCACTCAAGCTCACATAACTATGGAAAATAAAAAAGAGGTTTTGGAATCTCTTGGAAGAACAGAGCATAACAGATGCATGTTTATTCCTTATTGAGGAATTATCTGTACACTCAAAATAAATTGGAAAACTACACTGAGAGCCAAGGCATTAAAAAAACAGGTGCATCACTGTAGGTGGGTTTTATTGGTGAATCAAGTAAGGTAAGGATGATTTTCTTAATGTTTCTTTGGAACACAAGGGAACAATCTTTAGGTAATTCAACAACAACAGTTTTACTGTTATAGTGATTTTGAAGGAATCATATAATTTAATAGGATCATATATTGCCTTAACAGACAAAACACAATGCAAAAACGAAATAAAATATGTTATACACATAAAACTCTTTCAAATTTTGCACAATCAGGCTTACAGCTTTCAGTCCAGTCAGAAAAAAGCCCTCATTTTTAGATTACTGAAGTTTTCTCACTGCCATATTAATGCAGTTATGTGTTTAAAAAAAAAAAGCTGTTGTTATGTTTCTTTGTTTCTCCGTTTCATTTGTGAATTCATCTTTCAAAGCTTTCATCTGTGAATCCATTTTCAAAACATGCAAATGCACTTGTTATAATGCATGCATACATCCTCTGATTCATACACAAAACACACACAAAAGAAAGTCTACCTGAAAATCTAATTATATTAGCAGCAACACAGAGACATCTTGCACAAATCCAATCTGCTAAAATGCACAGGCTTTTCAATCAACCAAGGCAACAAATTCCAGGTCAGTGACAACACATTGCATCCTTTACGAAGAGAAAACAGAGTTCACGTGGGTATATAGCCTATGTTCCCACTTCACATAAGTAATTGCATTCAGAAAGTGCAATGAGCTTATTACAGGTTGCACGTATGGCACCCCTTTATATTTAAGGCACAATTAAAAGTTTAGAAGCTTTTTTATCAATGATTTTAGAAAAAGTAGCTAATTGGTGGTTAGATCATATGCCAACGAAAGCAGTAACATTTCACACCTGAGCAAACACCTCATTAGCAAACTAATAACCCAACATTTATGGATACATAAATCCAAGTGAGAAGAAAGCAGGTTATCTTGCTCGCATTTATTTTTAGTTCGATCCGTTCGTAATAATCAAGACAAGCCGGTTCTGAACGCCAGCGCGCACAGCCAATAAAGAAAGAAACTCTCAGCATTGTATCAGCTTTATGTTTTGCGGAACTTTGATGTCAGTAAGTGGATGAGATGAAACGCGCATGCAGCACATCACCTACCGGCGAAGCTGAGATGAAGCAGGTAGAGTCCCATAAGATCCATCTCTGCGCGTTTCTGAAGAGAACTGGCTCGGAAAGACGCGAAACTGTCTCTGTTGTATTCTGAGGTTACCGACAGAGAAAAGCCGTCCTGCACATATCAGTTCAGTGTGTTACAGACTCTTGAAATGGTCAAAAACGAGACGAATGTCCTCTGAACACGCAAAGCAGCCGCGCGCGCCGCAATGCCAAGTGTCAAACTGTCAATCAGGACGAGAGAGAGAGATTGAGATGAAATTAAAGCACTAATGAAAGTTCTCTATCTGCTCCATTATGTCGTATTGACATTTGTTTCCTCCGAGGACACGAGCACGAGTAAATGAAGAGTCAGATTTCATTGAGTGAAGATCAAACTCTGAGCACACACAGAGCGAGAAAGAGAGAGAGAGAGAGAGAGAGGTTAGAGCTGAGCTGTGTTCAAAAGCCTAGTACGCTGCCTACATAGGTTGTGTCGTATGAGTGTCCATATGAGTGATATAACATGAAAATACTGTCTAGATTTTTGTTTCTTCATCAGATTTGAAGAAATGCAGTAGTGCGGTCTGAATAAGAGTCCAAACAGCTAATAAATACATCACAATAACACACCACTTGATCAGGCTATCAGGTAATAGCTTGTGAAGTCAAAAGAGGCATGTTTGCAAGAAACAAATTCATTATTAAGACATTTTTAACTTCAAACCATTGCTTTCAGCTAAAATACAAGTCCATAATCCATAATAACATGTACACCATTAAAAAAGCAGCGGAAAGAACTGCACAGATCAAGCATTCACAAGCCAAAAACTGTCCAAAACAGCTCTAAACAAATATGTGGGTGTGAGAGACAACATGACATTTTAACACTGGGGAAAACAATTTTATTGATTATGGGATCATGTTTTAGTCATTAGCAATGGTTTGAAGTTAGAACACATTTATGATGGAAAACATTTTGGCTTCATAAGATATTAACTGATGGTCTGGAGTGGTGTGGCTTATTGCGATTGTTTATCCGCTGTTTGCACTCTCATTCTGATGGTACCTATTCATTGCGGAACATCCATTGATGAGACACTGTTGCAAACATTTATATAATGAAGAAACAAATTGATGTACATCTTGGATGGCATGAGGGGGTGAGGGCATATTCTACGTCAAGATCAGTCCATGAAAAACCTATATTCACTGATCTGAAATATACATGTCTTGCTCGAGGGGAATGTCTTGTGGTTACAGCTCTGGTTCATATTGGCAATCAAAGAGGGCCTTGGAGATCTGCTAACCTTCTGACCAAGGCTGTGGTGCTACATCGTAAGCCATGGCCTTCATTCTTAATGAATGCATACTAGTGCAAGTGTAAGCACTGTAGAGCTCATTAAAACCGGGCGTTATGGCTCATAATCACAATCATGTATTGCTTTTTTATCAGCCATGTCATTGTAGTTGTTATACCAACAAACATGGAAACAGAATAATTAACTATATATTTGCTTGTCAGGAGGAACCGTGGTCAGGTAAAGAAAGACATATACTGACTAATTCGTTTTTAAAAGATATCTCTGGTTTCATGGAGAATACATTGAGATTTTTCAATACACAAAAGTTTCAGATGATTAAACTGTTCATTAAAGAGAGGTTCTTTAAGAAACTCGAAATGTCTCTTATATGGCATCAGCCCTGTTTGGAAGCTTTGTTTTTAGAGTGTGGTCAAAAAGGCGGTGGCATAATCAATCCATCTCATTGACTACAGTCTGTTCATTCACACTCACTGATGACAGGACTGACTCCAGCTGTGCGCTCTCTAGAACGAGAGTGTGTGTCTATTGTTTAAACTGGAGCTCTTTCAGGATTGGGCCGTGTGTATTTTTCCTGACGTGGGTGATAGTATGGGTGTTTCTGAAATGAGGAAAAGAGATGTGGTAATTTATTTATTAGGATTTATTATTTATATATTATTTATTTATCTATTTATTAGGAAACTTAAGGTACAAGCAAGCAGTGTCGATTAACAGCAAACAGACATCAGAGGCATGGAAAAGAGAATAATCCAAAAGGCAAAGCAGGGGTTGGGCAAATGGCAAACAGTATCCAAGGGGCGAGGCAAAGGGTCGAGTACAGGAAACACGGGGATCAAAGACACAGGGAACAAGGCTTACAGAGGGGGAAAATCCACAATGATCGGCAATGGTAAAGACACAAACAGCTACTTAAATACACCAGATAATGAGACAAAGGGGAGGAGCAACTAATGGGGAATCATGGTGACAGACAAGCTGGGAGGAGACAAATGTTCATAATAAGAGTCCTTGACAGACAAATGAACATAGTCCAGGCTGAAGTGCCCTCTGTAGGAACTTGATGGCACTTCAAGCAGGGCTTGTTACCATAATATCATTTCATTTATTTCATTTAAATTATGTTTGATTTATTTATGATTTATTTATAAATTTAATAATTTATTTATAGATAATGGAAAAGCTAAGTTGTTAACAAGGTTTATAGCAGTATGTTTATGGAAAACATATCTGATGAGTTTTGATGAATATAAATTTTAAACACCAGCAATTATTTTACATAGAAATCGTTTGCAACATTTTATACTAGCAATTTAAATACATATTTGTGGAATAAATTTGTTAATATTATTTAGGGAGCAAAATCATACTGACCTCAAAATTAACCACATAAATTAATTGGCCTGCAAATTTAGAAAAACTTGAACAGTGGACCACATTTCTTTGGGAAGAAACACAAGATGAAGCCCACAATTCAGAGAAAATGATCAAGTTTTTTCCCATTTCGTTATGATGTAGCTATCTCAGCCTCACCAAATTTCAAAGAAGCAACATTTCTCTGCAGCCTTGATGGTTTGAGCATGAAATAACGTGCCTTAGTTCACCCTCTCTAATCAAGGTCTTAAAAAACAACAACAACAACAACCTTTAAATATTCTGAATATAAAAACATTTTTTTGCCTATGAGAATCTATGATAAAATGTGAATAATATGCAGCAAAATAGGACTTTGTATGGGATAGTGAATTATTAAATATTTAAAAACTAGCACAGCTTACCTCTCTCCCCTCTATTTGGTTAAACACAGCAAGTACTGTATTAAACCTGTGCCTGAAGCAGACAGTCTGATTCATTCAGACCCCGTCACTCTGTGAAGTGAGGCAGCTTCTCTGTGTGGTCTCTGTCTCTTTCTTGCCCTGACCCCTGCCACGACCGACCATAAAGAGTGCTGCGGAAGAAAGAATAAACAGATGAACATCACACAGCCTGATAAGATAGGCTCTGTGATTGACCCCTGTAGGGCAGGTGTGAAGAAGACTGAGCCTGGACTAATGTGGAGAATTACTCTGATTGTGTTACAGTTTTAATCACTGGCTGGAATACAGTAACACATAGAGCTACTGGAGTCCACTCCAAATGGCATTTTTGAACCAATTATAAATAATGTGTCTATATGACTCAATATCAATACCTTTAAGTCAAAATAAAGCTTTTTAAGCTCACAACACAACATGGCTATTGTGCGCATGTCACGATTATTCGTGGGCTGTCTGTCCCTGTTTTGATAGTTTTAACGCTGACATTAAAACCATCCCCTGACGTTATTTCAGTTCACAATGTCCATTTTGTGTGTCCTACCAACAAAGTTTTACTACCAACACAGCCCGCAGCGCCTACTAGTACCTTGCACAATAGCTGTTTCTGCAGACGAACTGCCCCCTAGTGGTCGGGAGGATTTCCATTGTGCTGTGTGCTTACGTTTGCTTTTTAAATTGCATTTCGTTGTGCACTACTGGGACACTGTAATTAACAGTGCTCATAAAAACTAAAAAATGTGTTGACAAAAAGCTAATCTGTTATTACTCATGCATAAAATTGACCTGATAACCGCATAATAACCTTTAACATAAACTACCAAAAGTGAGTCATCAAAACCTTAGGAATGTATGTTGAGTGATTTTTGTCTTTTATGACCCACAATGTTCTGGGATGTTCCAGAAAGCAGATGAATGTTCCAATCCTTGCAAAAGCAAAATATCCTATATCCTGTATTTAGCACAAAAACGTATCTTTATTAAACTAAAGTTTTGTAATTGTTTTGTAAAAGTTCAAAACTTTTACTGACTACTCTACTATAAGTTATAATATTTAACTGAAATAGTTAACAAATTTGTTAATGTTAGATTTTAAAAAAATAATAATCACAATAATAATTAGCATCACAGAATTACAGAAGAATCATAAAAAAAAAGTAAAACAAATTTGAGTCACATTGTTACTATCTATTTTATAGATCAGTGTTTAAAACAGACGAGCCAGATCCAACATCACTTGGCAACTCTTGTTTCTCATGCACTCTTTAATAATGCACTTGTAATTGAAATATTTCCGACTCGTTTGAAGGGCATGAGAGAGAGCCGAGGTCTGCTCTCAGCTATTCTTGCGTCCCTTGACACTGATGTCATTTCACTGGATCATTTACACCCACACTGGGCCTCTCCTCACACTATAAAGCACAGTTTTGTCAAGAACTCAATGGAGCCACTGATCGTCCGAGATATATAGTGAGCGAAATCAGCATGCACTCCTCATAGTCTATTTTTTCCTCATACAAACGTGTTTCCACCCAGTTTTATTTGTTACTCTTATCATGTGCCAAAACGCATTTCATTTTAACGTCCAGCGTGCAGCACCATCGACGAGCTTGTAAAACCGTCTTGATGGTAAAAAAAAAAAAAGAAAAGAAAAAAAACTGAGCAATTGTTTCTCTTTAACCTCCACTTTAGCTATAAAGCCTTGAGATTTATTTCTGAATTTTAAGAGTTTGAGCAGGCTGAGATGTGCGGGAGGAAAGCATTAGACACCTGCCACAAGCAGGATTGTTTCAATTCCAAGAGATTCCAAGCTGGGATTGCCATAGACGTAATCGACCTCTCACTTTCCACCGCAACAGATAGTGTGTGTCACACCTCAGCGTGGGCAGAACAGGTTAAGATGCATTGGTCTTGTGCCTTTAAATATAATCTCCCTCACACACACACACACACACAAATCAACGGCACACTTTCAATATCATTTATGTTTTAATTTATTCAGAGATCACAGAGGTGATTTTTTAAAATTATTTCCACCACTTTGGATTGAGTGGATGTTTGCGGGTTTTCTCATGTAAGGTCTTCTAGCATTAAAAACTGGCAATTTATAATGAAATATTTCAAGTAGATTTATTTGCTTACTTTCTTTATCAAAATAATATGTCTAAAACAAAACTTGTGCAAAATGTTTGCTTTGGAACTTTTAAAATTGGTAATAACTGTATATTCCTTTAAAAGACAATACTGAAGGATTTTATCCTGCAGGATAGAACATTTTGGTGGGAAAACAGCAGCAAAAACATTAATGAATTAGAAATTTTAAGACATTTTATGGTAATATAATCATCCATTCTATATTGTACACTGATGATTTTTCACTTTTTCACATTTTACAAGAAAATTACAAAATAAAAAAACAAGCTATTTTAATTTAGTTCAATTTAAAATTTACTTTATGGCCAGTTCAAAATGTGTTTAATTACATGTTTGTATGTTTTTTGGGGGTTTTTTTTGTTTTTTTTTTTGTATGTTTTAGTTTTTTCCAGCACCGTAGTAGAAATGTTCAAAGCATTTTTACAGCTAAGAATAGAAGATGTTTCTATAAAGAAACTGAATATCAAAATATACATTTTTGTTAATTAATTATTCATTTTAATTTGGAAAAAAAAATTTGTTTTTACTCCAAAACATGTCATTTAATTGATTGTGTTACTACTGAATTATTTGCAGTGCACTCTGAGACATATTCGCTGGAGTAAAAAGTGTGACAATTAGGTCTTTGCCTCGAGGAGCCTTGCATGTTGCTCCTCTTTCCTCTGACAAAAGCTAAGGTTTCACCCATTATCACCCCTTTAATGAAAGATTAGTCATGTCCCAGGGATATACCATGGATCGGATTTCCATCCCAGTGTCGGGTGCTAAATTCATAAAATCGTTTGGTTTTATAACAGGGCCCTCAATATCTCTTTGGCTCTTTACAAGGGGTGAAAAGTTTGCTTTCTACCATTTATCACCGATCTCACGACACCCCTGGTGGCCAAAAATAATCAGATGGCACCTGAGTCAACAGTCGTGGATTTGAGAGTCATAAGTTATCAGATGTGTTTCAGCAGCGTGTGGGAAAACAGCAGGGAAGGAGCAGCTATGGCTTGTCTCATGTGGTCAAAACGGCCGTCTGTTTTCTGAAACAGGACTGACCGCAGGACATCTTTGGATTGTGTAGAGTGAATGACCCAACATGGTTCACAGCTGCGAGGGCCGGCTGGGGGTTTATACCAGTGCACTTAATTACTCAAATTAGGGGAAACCAGTTTGCAGGGCAAAAGGTCTGGAAGGTTGGGGGTTGGAAATAAAGCCAGGGGTGCAAAATAAACACTGAAAAAATAACACAGAACCGGTCTGTTTCCTTAGCTAGTTAATTGAAATAGAAAAATGTTAGTATTCGAATGTTGGCATGACTGCTGTGTGCTTGGTTGGGCTTTGTAACCTTATTGTAATGCTTGCACAGGGCATGAAATTAAAGAGAAATTTCACCTAAAATGAAATCAAACTGTTCCCAGTGGTCATTGCCTTCCAAAAAACAGTACAGAAGTAAATGGCTTCCTTCAACTGGTTATTTACCCACATTCCTTCAAATAAAGAACACGATGATGACAATTTTCATTTTGAGGTAATCTATGCCTACAAGACATATTGGTTTGAGTATAAAATATATATATATATATATATATATATATATATAAATATATATATCTATATATTAGGCAATTAGGCTGGTTTTGTTTCGCACACTTGGCAACCCTATTGCTTTCATTTGTTTCGATGTCTCCACAAGTCCCTCAAACACATGATCTTTGCTAATTACTCCGTCTCTGTTTTAACACTAAGTGTACTAAAACTAATACTTCAAATAAATGTTTTTGGGCTATACGTTCCAGAGGTTTCTAGAAGTTTGGTCATTTTTTAGTAGTTATATTTTGATAAGACAACTGGTCATAAAAATGGCAAGTAGTCATATTTATTTAATGGCATGTCGGCATGTAAGGCTATTTTCATGGCAAAAACAATTAGAAAAAAATACAAAACAAACACAAATTAGATTTTTTTACATTAGCATATGATAAAAAAAAAAACATTTTCTGCCAAAATAACTAAAAACGTTTTCTATCAATCACTTTTATTTATATAGCGCTTTTAACAATACAGATTCTAACAAAGCACTGAACATTAGTAAATTGGATTTGAGTTTTTTTACATGCATTTTATATTTTTCCTCAGCATTTAAAAAAAAACTTGATATTATTATAGAATTGACCAAATATGTTACACTAATGTTGGTTTAAGGATAAAAATAAAATTTGCATTTTATAATGAGATCAAATGATCAGTTTGCCAGTTCCCTGAACCTTCTGCGTGCGAAATATCCACACAAACATATTTTAAAGCTTTACTACAATGCAATGTATCATCAAAATTCAGCAGAACCTGCGCGGACATCTTCATGGATACGCACCACAGGGGTTTAGCTTTACCTTGAAGCCAGCGAGTGCATCATAGCTGAATAATACATTATTCTCAGCATTTCACAGGCTGCTTTTATACTCCAATATGTGTTTTATCATTCCAAATGCGTATATTTAGTCTTCCGTGACTGGTGCCATTAAATATCAAGGTGGCCATTAAAATGTCTGCATGGCTACGGAGATAGATGGGCAGCCATGAACGGATGTGAGTTTAAGTGAAGCCTCTTAAGCGCAGGAGGAATAAGCACCGTCCTCAAAATTTGTTAATGGTGTTTTGGTTTTCCAGAGCAAATAGATGTTAAAAAAAGCAAGAATGACAGTGTGCAGGTGAGCCAATATCCGAAATGACAGAGGCTGAATAACGGCTGGATGGAGGGCGTTCAGTGCATGTTGAGTTTGTGATGCCTTGCCCTACAGAAAGCTCATTGTTAAGCTATTCACACTGCTGGCTATGAGACATTATAAATAATGAGCTACATTTGGTTGTGGTGCCAGTGCTGCAACCCATTAATAAGTATCTGTTAAAAGTATCAGAACCGCACAACTGTATTTAAGAACAAATGTGATTCTTGTATTGACCTGAGAAGCTTAAAAAAAATTTGCATAATTGAAGAGACTTTCCAGTCTCATGTGACTAAAGTAAATATCAAAGTTAGCACAATGTTACGGCATCAAACCCATCTAGGTGCAAGTTCATTTATCCAAACTTAATTAACCAACGCAGGCTGCAGCTGCTTTTTGGGGGTTGGTTGGAGTGTAAAGCCCTGCATTTGGGTCACAGCCAAACCACAAAACCAACAAAACTGATGGAAGACAGCTCCAGCGGAAGAGACAGGACCTGAAACCTTCAGACGACACATGGCTCATATGTCTGAGTCAGAAACCACCTTTCATATCTTTCATAATCTAATTATCCGCTCTAAATGAAATAATGATAGTAAATGACCCTGAAAAGGAAGCATATTGAGTCCAGTTCACATCTATGCACTAATGTAATAATATATATAACAAAAGGCCTTTTAGTCATATAGTGTGTAAATGCTGCTTAAATGGAGTATTCAATTGCCATTTCTAAGGTGCAGTTTTTTCAGTTGTTAAATCTCATAAAGGTTAACTGAGAAAAAAAAATAGACATCCTAATTATATGTTACATTTATATTACAAATTATACAAAATAGAGTCACACTATTTGAACTATTTCAAATAGTGAACACACTATTTATATATGTATCTTTCCTATACATAGACTGGGTACAAAAAGAATTCAGACCCCCTTACATTTTTAACTCTTTGTTATATTACAGCCATTTGCTACAATAATTTAAGTTCATTTTTCCTCATTAATGTACACACAGAACCCCAAATTGACAGAAAAACACAAAATTGTTGACATTTGTGCAGATTTATTAAAAAGAAGACTGAAATATCACATGGTCCTATGTATTCAGACCCTTTGTTCAGTATTTATCCTCTGCCATTCCTCCTTGCAGATCCTCTCCAGTTTTTTTGTAAACGTTGGTGGACAGACATTTTTAGATCTCTCCAGAGATGCTCAATTGGGTTTAAGTCAGGGCTCTGGCTGGGCCATTCAAGAACAGTCACGGAGTTGTTGTG
>JAUCMU010000133.1:168943-181534 GCA_032275025.1 Enteromius treurensis
AAAAAAACCTTGTGAGAACCAGGCTTAGTTGGGTCCAGTTCTCCTCTGGCCGGACGCCCAGCACCTAATTTCCAATTTAAACAGTTCAATTTAAACACATGTTAGATTGTGTAAGGTCTTATAGTGTATGTGGGTGCATCTGGATAAACTGCTAGCATATCACTTATCAATTGCTTATGAATATTTAGTAAATGATTTGTTGATCATTAACTAATCACTTATGAATGCCTTGCAACTGAACATTATTATAAAGTGTTACCAAAATCCCATCTAAACCGGAAACCAACATGGTATGAGGGGTGAGGGTAGTGTTAACTGTTACAACCCATCAAAAGTCTTTCTTGACATTTGTTTACACTGTAATTTGTAGCTGAGTAAGTGAGAAAATTCTGTAAAGTTTGGAATAAACAGTATAGGGGGAAAATTATATTACTGAAATTAATGTTCGAAGTAACTAGCATCCCCAGTCTCCCCTGTTCTAAAATAATGCAAAGAAATTAAATTTGAACATCAGTCTTGCGCACACTGATCACATATTCATGAATGTATACACAAACCAATGTTGATAGCTTATTTTAATTGCTGCATAGACTTGATAGACTCCTGATAAACACTGGATGTCTTTGTATAGTTTAGAGTACGCTGGACATTACAGAATTTAATTTTCCATAAAATAGGAAACGTTCTTTACGTCCCATTTAATTCAATCAACATGACCCGCAGGAAAGTGATCTTGATTATTAAAACATGAATATATGAATACAATTTTAAACCATGATCCTTTTTTTTCAAAGGTCACTCTGCATAATTGTTGGCTTGATTGCGTGTGATTGTTTTTCAGTAAAGAAATGAAGACGATAGAAACGTCATTTAGCGCCTGCATGAGAATAAAATGCTCTGACAGCTCTCTCTCGTGTGTGTGTTTAAAACAGAAAACATGTATGACAGGCCTTTATTGCAGACCAAATCAAAGCCTCGAGTGACTGGTAATTGAATGCATAAATCTATAGGTTTGCAGCGTCGTCTCAATCTTCTCATTTGTTTAACAATCCTGAAGGATTCGCTGCAGCGAGAGGAAACTTCCTCCAGATTTGTCAGCAAAACAGACGGCTTGTGAAAGCTGATCTGCTTTGTGGCGTGTTTGGATGTGTGATCAATTGAAATTGAAGGAGAAGAGTGGAAAAATGCAATGATGTGGTAAGTATCTCTGCAGGGCAGAGCTGATCTGCAGAAACACACCCGGCCCTCAATGCTAATCAGGTATCGCTTTCTCCTCCTAATAAATACAAGTGGAGTCGCGCTATTGAGCTTAAGAACACCTCGAGGGGATCTCGAGACTCCCTAAGGTATGTCCATTAGCGGGAAATGAAGGAGAATGTCCCATAAGGATGACAAAAAGGTTTTACAAGTGGAGTTGGGACAGAAGTCTTGTGTGTCACTCACATGAAGAATAACATTAATAATATTTCTGCTCGGATGCAGAGAAATCAAACTACATCTGACTGACAGAGCTAGGTAGGGATTACATATACATTATGTAGATTACAAAAATGAAGTACTTTTAATTTGATTATATTACATTTTAAAACACTCCTAATCAGACTAGAATAGGTAATACTTATTATATTTACGCATTATGCATATTTATTAGTGCTAATTAAATGCAAATTAATGCCTTATTCTGCATGATCATGTTTTACTTCCCTAATCCTACCCAATACCTGAAATTAACCACTACCTTCCTAAGTATTAATAAGCTGCAAATTAAGAATTTATTGAGGAAAATGTTGTAGTTAATAGTTACCTATTCTAAAGCTTTAGTGCAATTAGTTACTGTAATTTAATTACTTTTCCCTTAAAAAAAGTAAAGTAAGGGGTTACTCTCATTTTTTCAATAATTAAATTACAGATACGTCTTATGTAATTGAACATTTATATACACATAACAAAAGTGGATTTAACATCAAAATTGAACGTCTAACCTTAAAATTAATGCTTTTTATGTATGGTCTCACTTTAAATACCTTGGTGAGTTAATAAGAATATTGGTAACACTTAGTGTCAAATTCTCAATATTAACTTAGCGTGATTATTACATTGGGGATATATGCTGTTTAGTTTATTATTACTTAAAAAGCACATATTAATGTCTTATTGGGAAAGACTTCATTCTAAATCCTTAATTCTGCCCAATTCTTAAACTTCACAACTACTAAGTATTAATATGCAGCCATGTCATATCCTTTATCATTTACTTGTCAAAGTTGATAGGATTTATAAAGTAGTTAGTAATAAGTAATTAAATATTTTGCGGAGAGAGTAATTTGTCCAGCAATCTAATTACACTGTTGAAAATGGAACTAATAATTCAGTACTTTTTTAGGGTAACTTTCCCAACTTCTTCCTGAAACACATCAAAATTCACTTAATTTCTTATTCACATGTAATGTGGGGGTTTCACCGCAACTGAATTACATTTAATTAATTAACTTTCATTTTATGGAACAGAGTAAAAGACACTTAATTTCCAAGAATGTGCTTTAAAAAGCACTTCAGTGAATTAATTTAAACTGCAGTTCAGTATCCTGTGGACAATTCAATTCAAATTCACACTCATAAACGAATTCTGTCCAACCTGAGGCCGACGTGGACACAGTTTGCAAATTGCACGTCCTTTACTCTGCAATCAATATCAGGTCCAAACAGTACTCACAGTTATTGACTGCAGCAGTAACTCTTAAAACTGCCTTTGTCCATAAATGGCTACCACATCAATCAATACCCAACATTAACCAGAGCAACACATGCTTTACAGAGGAAGGCAGCTAATGAATGTGCCTTTAGGATGATGAAGCTTCTAAATATATCTCAAGCCTTTTCGTTTATAAAAAAAAAGAAAAGAATTATCGGGTGTGCTGTTCGTTTAGCTCTATCCACGGGATGTCACTGAGCACAATGCATCCTTAATTAAGGTGACTTTACAGGAAAGTGTCAGCACATTTGGTTGAAGTAAGCTCAGATCATATAAAAGTAATTAATCAGTGGAAACTAAGCACAGCATTCAAAGATATCCATTTAAAAGAGAAACGCTGCTTTTGTGTGATTGTGTGGCTGGGCTTTAATCTCCAGCCTGTTTCGGAAGAGCTCATTTCCTTTAATGAGATCAAACTGGTTCAGATATATATATGTATATATATATATATATATATATATACTGTGTTTAAAGCGTGACTTGCCATATAGACTAGAAACCAGATTTACTAAAACAGGGCAAATTAGCATAAGAGCAAAATCTCAAAAAAGGGCTTATAGGAGTGGAAATGTCTTTTGATGCACACATTAAAGAACACAAATGCAGCCGGATCATTTCCAGAACTAACAGTGCAATCTACAGAAAGCAGCACGACATTTGTAAATTTGGATATTTTCTTCTGCCATAAATATTGCATCTCAAAGGGAAACTCCTACAAATGTATATGCAATAAGGTCAGCCATGAAAATTATGGTGTCCATGCCTTTTCAGGGCTAATTGTTCACTACAGGCCTTTAGTAAATTCATTTTCAATTAGACCAAAGCGAAAATAGCAAGTGGGTGATGTGCTTTTGTTTTGTATTGATGTCAACATGAAACCCCTTTGGACTCGTTTTTAAAACGACTTGTTTTAATGACTCGACTCTTTCTTTTGAGAGACTACGACTTTGTACACCGTGCACTTTCAGATTTAAAACTTTGCAGGGTGTTTTCATTCACTTAGACCCGTGTTACACACTACATGAAAGCTGATTTTCAAAAATCCCTAATAGCGGCACTTAAAAGGAATATTTATCCCAAAAAAATGAAAATAAAAAAGAAAGGTTCATTACATTCAATCACTTTCTCCACCAATGGATGCTCTGTACCCAATGGGTGCCATCAGAATGAGAGTCCAAACATCTGATAAAACAATCCACACCACTCCAGTCCATCAGTTAATGTCTTTTGAAGCCAAAAGGTGTGTGTTTGTAATAACACCTCCTTTAGTAAAAATGGACCGTTCTCTGTTGTCTCTTCATCAAAATCCAGCCACATATTTGTCAAGAGCTGTTTTGACTTGATTTCTCTCCTTCAGACCAGACCACTTTTTCACTGGAGGAAGCTATATTATGGATTTATAGACGTTGGGAACTACTCCTTCAATCTTAAAAAGTTACTAACACCAGCTCATTGTTTGTCAGTCAAGAGTGACATCTACTGAACCAACGGTTCATTCATGTTTTCTGAACAGAGAGTCAGAATCACAGAATTGTGTTGGAGCTCCATGTTAATTCTGCGGTGGGTCAAACATTTCTGAAATGATTGCTTCATGAATGACCTTTTGTGCAACATAAAACCCAGTAAATGCCTCGCCCGAGGACAAGAAGTGAGTTATATCTTATCTCCGTGGAATATCTCGCCGACCTACTAAATAGACTCCCAGAATCAGTTAAACATAATTGTTCAGTGTTCCTCCTTTTGCATCGGCCGACTTCAAAATGCCAAGCAGGGGGAAAAAAGATTAGCTTGATTTAACAAGGAACCTGTTGTAATGAACTAGAAACCCAGATAGGACCAGTGATTGACCAGCGCCTTTTCACACTTCACGAGTCTCGTTGGGACAGCTATGTGTGGAAGAAATCATCTGTACAGGCACACTCCAGTTCTTCTGGAAAAACACAGCTTTATTTTGATTGTCTGGAATTCAAAATTGGATAGGGTTGGACAACTTCTGCAAATGTCAACATATTCCAAAGGTCTCAAGCCACTGTTGAGAGAACAGAATAATAAATGAGAGGAAAAGCAACAATCCATTTACTGTGCTAAAAAAAACACGCTGTGTACCAAAATGGAACACAATTGCCTCCTAACCTTCATCGGTCTCTATTCAGACGTAAAGAACAAGAGAACAGTGTGATGCCTATATCCATTAGAGTCTGAATTTGCTTGAATTAATAAAACATTTTGCTCTAAAAAAGCATTGCACCTTCTGTGAACCGTGAAAGCACTTGCGATCTCCCAGCTGGGCCTTTTTTGACGAACGTCCGCCATTGTAAGAACATTTCAGGAATGGTTTTTGAACTTTCAAGAAAATTAAGCCATTCAGAATGAACGTGAAACAGTGTCTCAATCGTGAGATGTTCATGGCCCGATTCTGTGGCGCTAGACTGTGTTTATGTCAGCGGAGTCTGGGTAGTTGTGCAAATGAGCTTTCCATCAGCTCCACGGGACAGGAGCAGTCAGTCACTCTGGTTTACAATCTCCCTCCTGGGTGCTCATGGCTTTCACAGCGCTAACAGATTTGGACAGCTCGCTGCTGATGGTTTCCATGTGCTTCATACTTCATCTTGAGAAACGGTTCAGAGCAAAGCAGCTTGCTAATTAGTTTTTCATTGTGCAGCGTCTGCATAAACATGTACATATGTAAAAAGGTAACTATAGTAATGCTAAGTAAGCTTATCTCTGATGGGACACAGAGGTTAAAGACACAAATATCTTAAAGCAAGAACTATTAAAGCTACTCAAAGGCTAATGTTTTCAGAGCTCACAAATGCTGTTCGTTTATTTACTGTATCTGTCTGCCTGTCTTTCAATCTAAAGTATCTATCTATCCACACACATATATATAGATATGAAAGTCTCAATTAACTCTTTCACAAATTAAAGTCTAAAGGTTAAATCAGAGAAGAATGTCTTAGTCACTACACGCTCCTTTTAATGTTTCACTAAAGAATCCTGGGAAAAGTGTCACCAAAAAAATAGTAAGCATGCATCATAAACGTGTCCAATATTTTCCATGTTTCCACATAATAAAACAGCATATATTAGGATGACTTCTGAAAGACTGGAGTAATGATGCTAAAAATGCAACTTTACATTACAGGAATAAAATTATATTTTAATGTATATTAAAACAAAAATAAACAGTTATTTTAAATGGTAATAATATTTCGCAATATTACTGCGATTTATGTAGTTCTGATTAAATAAATCCAGCCTTGACAAGCTTAGAAAGACTTTTGTAAAGTTTTAGGTCATATACTGAAAATGAATACACATTGATAACGCTGCTATATTTCAAAAGGTTTTTTTTAAACCAAAACAGCTACAATGTCTAATTCAAAGAACTGCTTTCCAAACAGCATGTACCAGTACTTTACAAATGCAAAAACACACGGCACCCACACAACTCTTACTCCTTTACAAGAATCCCTTGAGGACTGGACTCTATTTATGACACTGCCGATAAAGGACAAAGTTCTGCATATTTTTTATGTTGTTGTTGTTGAAGAAAATCTAAGCACATGGACTTGTGTTAATGCACCGAAGCGTAACAAATGCGAGCAAATAAGAGCATGCAGCACGCAAGTTAATTACGCACTAAAAAGGGCACTCATTAGCATAATCTTCAAGTGTAAACTATGTATATTTATTAGTTATGGACTTTGCAAATATAGCAAGACTCTGGTCTGGGTCTGTTGGAAATGCAGATAATTTGCTTTATTCACATGACGTAAAGTGTTATTTCAGTCATGAGTTGGAAATCCTCTTCACAATGTAAATTTGGCCAATCTACTCCAGGCTGCTTCCGAATAAAGACTTCTTTCACTCTATAGTCGTAATTGTCTTTCATTTGACTGCTGCCCTTCTCCTTAACGGCTCCATCAGCCGGTGTCCCCCAGGGATCCGTCCTCTGACCCTTCTCGTTCTGGAGCTCCACTTGTTGTGTGGCATTTCTCACAGTGGGCCATTCTGAGAGTATTTCAAAGCAGACTCGGACATGCTCCTGCGGGGCTGCTGGCCTGAGTTGTCCGGCTCCAGCTGGCTTTGTGCTGCCAGCTGCATCCAGTGGTTGTTCCTCACAGGCACAACCCCAGGTGTCCTTCCCTTCTGCCCTGTAATCCCCGTCTCTTTCATCCTCGCAGGATGTCCAACTTGTATTATGGGCTCATTCAATAAAACAACGTCCAGAGGAACAGAGGCAGATACGGGTTCAACACAGACACACAAACTGATTGTTTGCAGATGCATCACAGTCTGGGAAAAGAAACTTTTAGTGCTATCTGGCTCCACGGAGAGTTGAAGCACATACAACTGAAACCTTCCCAAATAAGGATTAATTGCTAATTAAAAGGAAACATTAAACAAACCTATTCGTGTGCTGAAGGAAATGTGCTGCAAAAATAACCACAGGTACATTATTAAAAACTTAATTTGATTTCACAGCAAGATTAACTGGATTTTCATGGTAAACTAACCACAGCAGAAAGCACATCATCATCGTTTGCTCACGTGGGCGGAGTGTTTTTAGCACATTAATAACCAATTGCTATGCTGTGCTGATTGTTAGCATGTTGCATGTTTGCTAATCTGTTATGAATGTTTTTAAGATGTTATTAGACCTATATGATGGCTAGGATGTTCTGAGGGGTTTTAGCATATTATGAAAAGCATGCCATGTTCTGATTGTTCAGCATAATGTTATGCGTACAAAAAGTGATTTGGTATTATGATTGCTAAGATATTGTGAGTGTTAGCATTTAGCTACACTAATTGCTAAGATGTTCAAAGCTTTTTTAATCAGCATACTGTGTGTTTTCTAATTCGTTCCGAGTGTTTTTGCATCTTACTACACAATTGCTAAGGTGTTTGAAGCTATTTATCAAATTACTGCATGCTTGTGAAATCGTTTGTAAAGTTTTAACATTTTAAATGCGCAGTTGCTAACGTGTTTAAATGTATTTATTAGAGTACAGTATGTTTCTTAAGGTGTTCTGAGTATTTTAGAAACTTTGTACGCCATTTCTATGGTTTTCAAAGCTTTTACATTAGCTTACGTTATGATTAAGAAGCAATTCTGAGTATTTTAGCGTACCTCACAGTTTCTAAGGTGTTCAAAGTGTTTTTATTAAATTACTGCATAACTGTGTATTTTAACATATTTTCACGCTGTTTCTAAGGTGTTTCTATTTTTATAAAATTACAGCATTATTGCTAAGCCGTGCTGGCGGTTTTAGCATCTTAAGACAAGGCTTGTTCAAGGTGTTCAAAGCATTTCTATCATATTACTGCATGTTTGCAAAGGTGATATTATGATTTTCTGCATTAAAGTCAAATGTTTTTTCAGCCATTTGTCATATTATGTTTTTTATTTTCTCAGCCATTTTACTGTCAGAATGCATAATTCATATATGCAATGGCACTCTTCTCCTCAAAAAAAAAAAAATTTGCCAGATTTGTATAATTCATGTGCGAAACACAAATGCGTCGAGTTACACACTAAAGTTCACTAAAGTTAGATGCTTGTTCAAATCTAAGTATGAGCAGCAGTAATAGAGATGCTTTCCTCCATAGCAAGCACCATTAAAACACAGCAACAGTTTATTTGCAATCTTCAAAGCCAAAAGACTGCCTATCTGTCATTATGTTTAGTTTTGCTTGGAAAACATCGCCGTTTCTGCTTTATTTAGAGTCTGCTCCACTAAATGTTTAATTATTTTGGCAGATGTGTGTGATGAGGAAGACACATAGAAATTGTCAATAACATCATCCGTGAAGAGAAGAGAGCGAGAAGTATGAGAGCTGTGAGATGAATTTCATAAACAGAGGATGAGAGTATTAAAAACTGGAGGATTATGACAAGAGGTATAAAATGGGATTGCCAGGATTTTCATACTTTCTGCAACATGGCAGATCGTCCTCACTCTACATCAAACAGAGAATTCTGGGGAAAAATTCATCAGCTTGGCAACTAGGACGGCAGCGCTTACTCACGACAGATCTGCCATCAGTGAGATTAGCACAGCACTCCAGACTGCTGCATAACTGATACAATTGCGAAGACAAACAGCAGGTGAATTGGCCGCGGGAAGTCAGACATGACTGGATAATGGCAAAGCCAATGCTACCTGATTTCACCTAATCACACACAAGTATTTACCAGCAGATGACGCCACTTGGCTACTTTAACTCTTTCTCTGACATTGACTGGATTTTTCACAGTTTTAGACCTCATGCATTAGAGAAACAAGTCCACAGACACATTTAGAATTTTTAGCTCTATAGCATGTTGTAGTAACATTTTGAAGTATAGTCTCAGGAAAATATTAGTTTAGCACACTCATACTTTTTCTTTAAGTTAATTTTTAAGTATAGTATGTCCCTATTTAGGTATTGATGTGAATATTTTTTGTTATATGAATATATGAACATACAAAACATCAAAAGAAAGAACATTGCATCTGCTTGTAAACAAAAACATTTTGAACAAAAAGCTGAAATGTATTCAGAATGATAATCAAAAAGTAGATGAAGTCGATCAATTTACAATCATTATTACCTCTTCATTGGTCAACATTTTATTTTGTAACATTTTATATGTTACACAGTTTTGATGCTGTTTTATGATGAATAGTGTTAGATTACACATGAAAACATCTGTTTTTTAGGTTTTTATTCAGTTGTGTTTTTTGGAAATCTTGTACAGAGGATGCGTGCTAGCCCCCCTACCACATTCTAGGAGCACAAGTATAGCTCAAATGTATTTAGACATTGTCTATTAAGTATGCCTTAGAGAACGACCAATATATCGTTGTCCTGAAATTTAAGTATTACTAATTGGGTATTGGTTTTGAGTCATCCGTCACATGAGTCAAGACCGCCATTTCAGGACAGCGTCTTAGAAGAAACGAGCTCTACAAGAAGATATCATTACTTGTGTTATGTATGTAGAGGATTCAGACAGATTCAAAGCAGGCACAGGAAGACATACTCCAAACTCCTTTTTTACTTAACTTCCCACACTACAATACACTTCTTCTTTTCTCTACATACCTGATACATTGAACATATAAACTGGCAGCGCCACTACTGAGCAGTGTGTGTATTGCACTATACCACAACTTGCTTTGCTTTAATTGATAAGCCTTACTTAACACAACAAACATTAATGCACAAATGATATTTGAATGGCTGATATGTAGTTTATTGGCTATAGAGTCATGAAGCGAAGTGTGTTGCACACCGGATGAGAATCGCACGTGCAGCGCCATTCAGCATCTGTCAGGTGAGTCAGGGCGGTGTTGTTCGCCACAGAGCCCCATTTGTAGTTTCATATTAAATTAACTTTATATTATGTTATCCTCTCAAATGATCGGTAATGTGCATATTAACACCTACTAAAAGTATCATGAAACAAAACACGTCAACATAACGTAAAGTCATAATCTTAATCCTTTAACACTTAATATTGCCGATAGGGTTGCCAACTGTCCCTTGAAATACGGAATCGTCCCGTATTTAGAAACAAAAGTATGCGTCCCCTATTGAGCTATTGAGCTTAAAAGGGACACCCTTTTTCCTCTATTTCCATACTACACTACACTTAAGGTCATGTATACAAAAATATACATTATTCACTTTAAAGTCTTGCTGATTAACATTTCATATGTGTGCTGTCCGGATGCGTTTTTCCAGCGCGTACACCTGAAGCGTGCACTAAAAGCCTGTCAAATAGCGCCTAATGTGATTGCAGTAATACTCTCACAAACACACAGTGTTAAACACAGTTGCTTGTGTCTAAAGTGAAAGTATACAATCAAGACAAAAACGTGCCAGTATATTACATCCGTGCAGCTCTTAAAGGGACAGAACTAAACATGCGCCTCTTGTCATTAAAGGGATAGCTCACTCAAAAATTATAATTGTGTCATTATTTATTCGCTTACATGTGGTCCCAAACCTGTATTAATTTCTTTCTTGTGCTAAACACAAAATAAGATATTTTGAGTAACCAATGTTCAATAGAAAAAAGAAAACTGAGACCTGAGAGTGAGTAAATGATGTACGTGTAGAAGTATATAGTGTTTCACCTTTCGTGTTTGTTTATTCAATACTGCTGAATACACCTACTCTTCCTGAAAAATAAAAGCACTGTTTGTTTTATTCATAATATGTTTATTCGTAATGTGTATCTATTCCAATAACAAAGATAAACTGACTACGATTTTTATCTTCGCTCATTTTGGCCTAAATATTTTCCTTTCTTTATTTTATACTTTGTTACCTTGAAAGGCTTTGTTTTTATTAAAAAAAAAAAGCAAATTAGTTTGTCTGTACTGCTTAGACAACTTGCAAAATAGTAAAATCAATGAAGAAACATGATAACATCCTGATATTTAAAAAAAAAACGTAATTTGATATTTTTGCCATTTTGCCGACCTCTAGCTCTGTAATTTGCAGAATAGTCTTAAAAAACAACTTAAAAAAAGAATCGGGATTAAAATCGTGAATCGCGACTTACCAGAAAAAGAAATCATGATATTATATTTTTTCCATATCGCCCACCCCTAAATGTCTCTGCTTAAACTAGGTTCAAGTCAAATAGTTAATAATTTGTTACAAAAAAAGGGGCAAAAAAAAATTTCACAGCGCCGGAAAGGTTGAAGGTAATCGGATTGTCCGGCCCTGCCAGCGATGTGTCCCTTATTTATTTTATTCAGGGAGTAGGCAACCCTCATTGGCGACCATTAATGGAAAATAGTTTCCGTGGGTAAAACGCATGCGGAATGTTGGAAACCAATCGGATAAATGGTATTTACTGTATAACGCTGAATGTCACGGGATGTGTCAAAAGTTTGAATGAAATAATCAAATGTACACATGGTGCTATGAAGACAATTAAATTATGTTTTTTTTTTAAGGTCATCATGTACATGGTATCGAATCGGTCCTAAAAAACACATATCGGTCGATCCCTAGTATAAATGTAATTGAAGTAAATTTCTTAGTAAATAAAGCCCATTTCTGCGAGGTACACTAAAAGTATACTTTCCTATTTGTAGTTTACAAGAAATATACTAATAGCACACTTGCAAACAATATTTTTTATAAGGACAACAGATTGAAATTATTGCAAGGGACAATTTAGTAGTTACTGGATATTGTTAGGGCATGTCATAGCATCTTTACTAAATTATACAGTATGCCCTTGTCATAACAAGTGATGTCCTGCTTACCTCGGTTTAAAAAAAAACAGCACATGGTATGTTTTGATGATGGGATGCTGGATTTAAAATGTTTAAAGGTGGTTCTTTGCTGGTTTAAGATGCTGGTCATGTGCTGGTCCAACCAGCTTAGACCAGCACCCAAACTTCAAAACATACCTATCCAGCATATGCTGTTTTTTTTTTCAAGTGGGCTTAGAAACCATATTGCTCTCCTTTCAAAAAGAAACTATGTTTTTACTACAAATAAAAAGCAAACAAATGAACAATAAAAACATTGCAAGTATAGGTGACCATAAATTAACCATGGATTTGCTACACTCCCATAGTTTAACCATGCATTTGCAGTAAAACTGTGGTTATACAAATGGTAGCAAATACACAGAGAATCCATGGAAGCAGTTGATGTTTTGTCTTAATCTGCTCCAGACATATCCTTTTTTTTAAATGTTATTTTCTCTTTTTTTTTAGTTATTTTCTTTCTGTTCAAAATGTTGCCTTTTTTATCAACTCACCCACATTCAAGTGATGACAAAAAAAGAATGCATGAAGCTAGAATAACAATTCAGTTTG
>JAUCMU010000133.1:259959-271208 GCA_032275025.1 Enteromius treurensis
TGAATATTAATGAGGAGGTCTGCTCTGATTGGCTGTTTCTCAGCGTTGCTCATTTCAGTCGCACAAACAGATTTCTAAACGATGGTGTTTGAGACTCACAGTATGTTATGTCCATGTACTGAACTGTTATTATTCAAGCATGCCAAGGTCAATTCAGTTTTCCATTCTATGGCACCTTTAATCTTTAAAAAGCTGGTCAGCAGAAGGAAGCATGAAGTGCTACAAAATGTCTTTGTAAATGGGTGCAGTGACATTGGTTTTCAAAAAACACAATGGACCAACACCAGCAGATGACATTGCACTACATGCATAGGCCATGGAAACTTAACACTGGACTACATGCAACTTGGGCTATGAGCTTCTCTACCCTTCTTCTAGACTCTAGGCTCTTGGTTTCCAAATGAAATACAAAACTTGCTCTCATCTGAAAAAAGGGCCACTGGGCAACAGTCCAGTTAGCCCACGTAAGACGCCTCTGACGTATGACAACTGTAGCCAAATTCCTTGACACGTCTGTGTGTGGTGGCCCAGTTGACTTCTGGACAACTGTCAGATTAGCAGTCTTCTCCATGATTATGTAACCTAGTGAAACAAACTGAGAGACCATTTTGAAGGGTCAGGAAACCTTTGAGTTGATTAGCTGATTGGAATATCACCATATTCTAATTTGTTGAGAGTGAGTTGGTGGGTTTTTGTTAAATGTGAGCTTAAATCATCACAATTAAAAGACTTAAACTACATCAGTCTGTGTTCAACTGATATTCTAATTTATTGAGATGGACCTGTAAGTCATGCCACTGACATACATACTTTAAACTGTTTACACACTTATTGTGCAAATGTTTTTTATAAATGATTCCACAAAGAGTTTAGCTCCGCCCTTTGGAACCCTTTGCTGTGCTAGGATACCAAAAAAGTAGAAACAGACATAATTGTACCATACTCTACTGGACCGTACGACTCTTTGGAAATGAGCATTTAAGTGTACTGTAATCACCTACTTTTGTTTGTTGCTTCTTGGTCATCCAGGCATCCTATGTGTGGCCGATCAGTGTCACGGCCTGCGTGAACTGGCTCTGAACTATCACCTGCTGAGCGACGAGCTTCTGCTGGCACTCTCCTCCGAGAAACACGTGCATCTGGAGCACCTGCGCATCGACGTGGTGAGTGAGAACCCGGGCCAAACGCAGTTCCACACCACCAAAAAGAGCAGCTGGGATGCCCTCATCCACCACTCGCCCCAGGTCAACATTGTCATGTACTTCTTCCTCTACGAGGAGGAGTTCGAGCCCTTCTTCTGCGAGGAGACGCCTGTCACGCACCTGTACTTCGGCCGGGCCGTTAGTAAAGACATGCTGGGCCGCATCGGACTAAACTGCCCACGTCTAGTGGAGCTGGTGGTGTGCGCCAATGGCCTGGAGCCACTGGACGAAGAGCTGATCCGCATCGCAGAACGCTGCAAGAGCCTGACGGCCATCGGCCTGGGCGAGTGCGAGGTCACCTACAGTGGCTTCATGAAGTTTGTGAAGATGTGCGGTGGACGCTTGAGCCAGCTCTCCATTATGGAGGAGGTGCTTATCCCTGACAACACCTACAACATCGAGCAGATCCACAGCGAGGTCTCCAAATATTTGGGCCGGATTTGGTTTCCTGATATGATGCCCACATGGTAGAATTGCAGGCAATGCGTCAAAAATGCATTTTAAACAGTGTTACCAAGTCTGCGGTTTTCCCGTGGATTGGGCTACTTTAACACTGTTGCCACAGGTTCCTTAATCAGCATTTTTTTACTAGGTGATCCCCTGGAGTGCGATTGCTACTCTAGACTGACTGCCTGTGTAAACAAACCAGTAGTATGCATAGCCACTAGAAGGTAAGCCTGCAATCATTTGCAAAAAAAGTTTAATGGCTAACTGACACTTCTGCTTTGGTGGTGCGTGAAAAAAAAGAGACCAGAGGCTTTTTTTAATGGATGCCAAGGCTTCACTACACTGAAAGAACAGCTTTTTAGTAGAAAAAGCTTATTTAATGAATCGATAGCCTATCGCTTAATCTTCAACGTGTTTAACAATAAACAATACTTTGGATAGAACTATTTTTAGTTTGCACCAAAAAAAAAATTGTTTCATAAGAGAAGTCACTGACTTTTTGCAGCAGAATGGATTCAGGTTTTGCCACACGTTATTAACTTATTTGGTTTTCTTAAAACAGTGACTGAATGTCGCACAACTTGAAACAACTTGGGCTAATTTTAACACTGTTGCCACTGGTTGAAGTTGAAGCGACCACAATAACGTAATATTTAGCTCTTGGACTGTACATTTTTACAGGGGAATAATAAGAGATGTTGCTCACTATTTTTGTGACAGGTGGGATTTGGCTTATTGCATGTCTCATTAATTACTATGGGATCCATAAACGGCAGGTGAGTGTCGCACACCTCAAAACTGAAATGCAAAGAGGTCAAGAATGGTTATTAAGGCACATATGATAGAAATTGACCATTGCACGCTTTCTCAAATAGTAAGTAATAAACAAACTTTATGTAGCAGTTGGGCGGATTTTGTTTTGAAAACATGGCAACCCTGATTCTCGACTATCTGTGTAAACCAGCAGTCTGCATTTGGCAGGCACGGCAGCCATTAGACAGAACGGGATAATTAAAACTTAGCATGGGAAACAGAACATCTGGATCATTAGTGTGGAGGAACTGCTGTTGAAACATGATTTGTGATTGGATCTCAGAGAAGGGATTTGAATGCAAAGTGCTCACAGTTCCACACATGTGAAACCACGTGTGTTTATGGGATGCTCATTGGCCCAGAATGGCCCCCTGGGAGCTCGTATTTTATGGCTTAACCTTCTTTTGTTGACTGAACAGATTCATAATATCATGGGTGATAATATCATATCGAGATCACAGTAAAAAACATGATGACAATGAAAATAAGCTCTGGACATTTTTTCACACGGCAGAAAGAAATTCACACAGCCAGTCAAAGGCAAAGACTATATAAGACTATATAAATCGAAAGTCTCTGAGTGAACTGATTGTCTGACAAACAAACTCAAACTCATGTGACTCTCGCAGTGATTTCAGCCTCTTCAATTTGATATTTGAGGAGATGCAAAACCTAAAAGAAAAAGACCTTCTGACAACCCGTCAAATAAAAGTCTGCTTTAAGTTGAAAAACAAATATGGCAATACATACATTACCATGTATACCAAAATGTAATTCTCATAATAATAATAAAAATTGTATATGATTTTATAGGTAAAGTTATTTTATAGGTAATTTATTTGGTTCTGTTTTGCAGTCTTGCTTGACAATAAAAATGATTTTTTTTATAAATGTGTATTGATGAATCATTGATCATAATCCAGAAGAGTAAATAAATAAAATTGGAAATTAGAACTCACTTAATTAGAATTTAGGGGAAAACAATATAAATTGAGGATTTCATAAAACGGCTCTGTGGAGTTTAATTGTGAACAGTTATGTTTTAAGTTATGTTTAGATTTACATGTGAAACATGTGAATATATTTTCTTCCCCATTAACAGTAACACTTTATCAATATCGGGATAAATACTGATATCGTTGAGTATGACGTATATTTAGATAATATTTTTGCCTAGTTCTAAAACACAATACGTTAAGCAACTAGATGCAGAGACAAAAATGGTCTTTTCTCACTTTATGTAAGTGACAAACCATACAGATATAGTATAAAAAAAAGCATAATTTATGCAGTATGTCTCACTATATTGAAACCCAGTCATTCTCTGGAAAGGAAATTACTTACACATAACTTCTTGCATACTATATGTATGTTTAAACATTTCAGTTGGTCTTGTCGTTGCAAATGTTTCCATGACAATTACGTACAAAACATTATTTTCCTATAGACTATACTAATATAATCCTGCATATTTAACTTTTCTATATTTTCCAAAATAGTTCATTTAATCACAGGCATATATTTGTTCTGGCAGCGTTTTTTTGTGTGTATAATTTAGATTTATTATCTGCTTTATTTTTCTGTCTCAGCTACTACCAACTAGTGAGCTGGGTTACATAAACATTAATCATATTACACAGAAACAAAGGTAACAATTGGAAACCACTTTCCACTTTTTATAGTTTAAATCTCATGTTTTATAAAAGACATAGAAAATCAAACTCAATATTGAATTGATAATTGTCTTTTAAAAAGTTTTCTTTGTCATGTTACTGGCCCTTTTTTTTAATACAAATATTTTCATAGCCATTCATAATGTCATTACATTTACATATTGCACACAGATATTTTATTAAATAACTTAAATAAGCATTTGACTCAAAAGTGCCATCTTTTTGGGGGCCTACATCACATTCACATATTAAATAATACAATAATCCCTCACTTGCATATATTAAAAATGTTAAATGCATTAAATTAACAGCTTAATTTGATTTAGAACTTGCAGTATTTGCCCTTGAAAACACTGTCCTGTGGTTTAAATAAAGCATCTGTTGTTCTGACATTCAGACTTCAACCATCTTGTGTCTTCTCTCTCTCCCTAAATGTACGGTTATGTTTGCAGTTCATCAGAGCACCACTAGATTGCAGAAGCATCCCATCAGAAGCCTGCCTGACACAGTTACATAAAAGCGCCTTGGGTTCTGCAAATAGAATCAACACAAGACCCTTTTTTTCATGCTGAGCCTCGGCTGTGGTGTGTGTTACACTGGAAGGATGCGGATAAGAGCTGCTATGATCTGTCTGAGCTTGAGGTCATCACTGACCGTATCATGAGTGAAGAACGTCAGCCAGACGTCAGCAGGGCAATTAAATATTCAAATAACGGCGCAGGACTGTGAGCGTATTACACGCACAGACATCAACAAGCATTACAAGCCAATGCGTTTATAGGAATTAATAAATAGAAGAAGATCCCGCCTCCTTAATCTCACCGTGGTGCTTGTATTTCTGTTAGCACGCACAACAAGCTCTGAATGTTTCAAGCAAGATATTATGTAACATCTGCAAACCTCAATTATTACATGAGCAGCTCAAAGCACAAGTGCATACAAATGTGGTCCACATGACAACAGGAAGTAGTTTCACAGAAGGGAAAAGGCTCAGCTGCATCCACCGAACAGATTACATTCACATCGGCGAGAAATTATACGCATGTATTGATGGAGCGTGGACTGTGTAAACCTGGGTTCATAACGGCCAGAGATGCAGCAGGGAAGCTGTGAAGTCAGTTTAAGAGAGATTATTCCCTGGCCGGTCTAAATCGAGCCCATGTGTGCGTAACGTAAATATGGCTTTCGGTTGGTTGGCAATTTTGGGGAGGGGGTTAAAAAATGTGCGCTTTTGTGTATTGCATTGTTGTCTCTGTTGTGAGGACGGTTCTGTGTGTGCTTCACGCTCTGGGGCAGGGAGAGGAGCCGTGTTCCCGGGATCTGACAGAAGGAGGGATGCACGTGTCTCGGAGACCACGCCACTCTCTGATCCGCTGCTCCCGATAGGACGGGTCAAGCCGCTCAAGCTGCCGTGCGCCGAGGTGAAGGGAGGGCTTCAGCGTGCCCCGCAGGACATGGAAGGTGTACCTGGTCCAATGAGAGAGAAAACAGATACTGCTTTTGAAATCCTGTGCTTGTGGCATTGATTTTGATTCAGATTAAATCCTGTATCAAATAAATATCGATTTATTTGGATATATAAGCAATCAGATATTATTCGTTTAAACTTTTTTTTTAATCTAAGGAAAAAAATCATTCATGCTGCAAACTGTAAAAGACTAACCCTGTTAGTTGGTATTACAGTAAATTGCACATATATTGCACATACACACATATATATTTGTCAAAGATATCAAGATGTCCCCATCAAATGAAATTCAAAAAAGTCATTTTATGTCCATAGAAAGCACATTAAAATAGTTTGTTTTTTTTGTGGAGAAAATATTTTTCAAAATATTAATTCTGCGTGTGTCTGTGTTAATGTATGGTACTAGCACACTGACCTACGCGTGACACTTCTGGTCTTGCGTCTCACTAAATGAGGACATAAATACAGTAGGCTACATGAATAACATCTCCAGAACGGCTCCGAGGGTTACTTTAAGAGCATTTGAACGTTTCATTTGAGTAAATCTATTGTCTATCATGTACACACAGAACTGTAAAGGTAATCCCTGGCAAGCCGTCAAAATAAAAGTTTGTTTTGGACATGGCAGCAGAAATATGTTACTATTGTTCAGTAGAATGTACATAATAGGCTACTACAAAAATGAATAAAGCAGTATTTCTTCAGTGTTTTAAACTGTAAAAAATCCCCTTTATATTACCCTTTATTTTCAAAAAAACAAAAAAAAAATGAAATCTTCATTAATTAATACATAAGATTTTCAGAGGGGAAAAAAATTACAAGGCTATTGTAAGAATAAACAATGCACTAGTGTAAAGGTAGCATAACAGATGTCTAAACTGAAAACTATTTTAACTTTATCAGAACTAATTTGCACTGATTCATTGTGTTGGACATATTTTTTCTGTGCAGTGGCTCAGGAGATGAGATTTTGAATTTGTATAAATGTCAACAAGCTTAAAAAAAAGTTTTTTTTAAGAATGCAATTTTGTAAAAACTGATTTCATAAAACTGGTATTGAAAAAGGTATCGTTCCGGGACCGGTATCGAACTCAAGATTTAGAAATTTTGTAATTTTCAATATTTCCGAAATTTTAGCTACCTAACCAACCTGTTACCTTATTTTTAATATTGTTTCCTGAAACACATTTCATGCGGAGGGGTGCGAAGGCAGTCGTTTACGATCTCTGCCTCCCTAATCTTCTAATCATCCTATTATCCTATCAGATCTCAAGCCAGGCCCTATAAATAGCCAGAGTCCCTTTCTTCCTCAGCTCGATCTAAATATCGGGTCCCTCAGCTCCTACTAGAGACCGCAAGACCTACCAACAACAACCAACGCCATGACAGCTACAAACAAGGCCTCTCCAACCTCCTCCGGGCCAGCTCGTTAGCCCAGCCGCTAAAACATGGATCATGCCTAAAATCTATCAACCCTACACAAGCCAGCACGGCGCCTTCAACCCATCTTCACGATTCGCTTCCGGATAATCGCTACAGAGCAAATCAGATATTTGTACGGAGTTCCTAGCCCAAATCCCCCTTCTCCCAACCGCCAAGCAACCGGCCCCAGCCAGAGCTCCAGCTGAGCTCGCGGCCTACACGGAAGGCTGCAAAAAGTTTCATCTGCCAGCCACTTTACTCCATCAAAGCCCTCGCAAGCCAGCGTTTCATCCTCCCGCCAATCTCCAGTCTTCAAACAATCGCATCGCTCAGTGCAGCCCTCGTAGCATCCTTAGCATTCACAAACGTGAGCATGTATCCCGAATCAGCCGAATCTTCCTTTTCCGCATTCGCCTCCAGCAAAGGGCGGATCAAAATCTATCTGAGCTTCAGCACGCTAGATTCGCGTAACCCTGCCACGCAAATAAACAAAAGATTACATCACCCAGCGCAGCCCTCGTAGCAAGCTGCCATGCTGCCCCTTTGAGCATTGTTCTCAGCCCCTTCAAGATTTAGTCCAGCGACTGTAAGCACCTTTGCCGCCCCTTTGAGCATTGGTGTCGGCCCCTCTAAGCTTTAGCCCCAGCGACCGCAAGCTCCCATACCAGCCCCCTAAGCCCTAGAATGCTCGCTTCATTTCCCCAGCTCACTGCTTTCAGCCCCCAGATCGCCCGCTTCGCTCCCTTTGAACCCTCGCTTTATTTCCCCAGCTCACCGCTTCCAGCCCCCAGATCACCCGCTTCCCTCCCTCAGCCCCTCGAAAGACGGATTACATTGGTCTTGAATCCCCAGAGCATCAGCTTCTAATAGCATTTGTCCTATCCCCTCAGAGCCTCGGTCTGGTCCCGGCAATGCTTTTGCCTCTAACCCCGCAAGATCATTGGTCTCTAGCTCTCTAGCCCCGCAGCGCATTGGTCTCATCCCCAGAGCTTTGGTCTCTAATAGCATTTGTCCTATCCCCTCAGAACTTCAGTCTCATCTCTGCAAAGCTTTGGCCTCGAACCCCCCGGAGCATTTGGCCCCTAGCCCCCCAGAACTTTGGGCGAGCACGATTAGTTGTCTCGAACCCCCCGAGCACGAGCATCAGCCTCTATCCCTCTAAGGCATCGGTCTCTAGCCCCTCAAACAGGTCCCTACGATTCCCCGGAGCACTACCCTACCCACAGGCCACACCTCTTCCATCCAGCCTTTTTTCTTTTGCATTTTTTGGGCGCTCACCTGTTTGGCGGCTGTTTCATTTCTTGCCCTCAGGCTTGGGGATCGGCTGTCAGCCTCTTCCCCTCCCGAGCCCTAGGGCTATTCACCCTAGGGCTCGGCAACCCTTCCAACCCTGAGCATTTCCCCTGAGCAGCACGCCAAACAAGCTTCGCTTTATTTGAATGCCGACAAGCCCCGAACTCGTGAAATATATACACATTAGAAATGACTATTTAGCCTACATTAAGTTTGTATTTTAGTTTTTTTAAGACAGTAATGAAATCACATTTAAAGATGTGCTAGAAGTTTATATTTTAATTGCATTTACTATAAAATTCAAATGCAATAAAAGCAGCATTACTTTTTCAACTAATATGCAATTAAGTGACTGATAAAAATACATCAAGAGCATGGTATTTTAAAATATTTTTTATCTATAATAAATACTTTTTTAAGTAAAATTTGACAGTTGGTGTCAAACCTGCCACAACTAGAGCGTAATCAAAGTCATGTTTACATTTTAATCATTCATTAGAAGACGCACAGGTAAATGCCAGCAAATCTTCCACAAAGCATCTAAATCGTTTCTGCTCAGGAAACTGTGTGATGGAGACAGATTCTGTAGAACACTAACCTTCTTTATCGGCCAGCTCATGCTGAACACCTGCTTCATTACATCTAATCAGCTATTCACGCTCTCCTCTTAGGGTTGATTTGATCAAATCACTGGGAATGACAGGAGAGGTTTGTGCTGTAAGTAACTGACACTACGTGATAAAACTAATGCATATAAAACACGGGTACTTCCGCTATCAACAACATTGCAAGAAGCATAAGAAACTATAATCCCGCCAACTAACAAGTGAAAAATGAAACATCTCCATTATAATCATAAGTGCTCTTTACGTCGCAAGCCATGCAGCTCAGCTAGAACTTTCCCGTTTGCACTGAAGATAGCTTTGTCTCGTGGCTCTCTCTCAGTGTAGTTGGACTGGAGTGTTTCAGTTTAATCAGCTGATGAGAGCATGAATCAGGGTAGATTAGCACTGCTGCTTCTGATACTGTCAGTCAAAGCCGTTCAATCTCTCATCTCAATATTCATGTGATTTAAATTAATCAGAGAGAGGAGATATGTCACATCAGAGGATGTCTGAGCGCTCATCATCATCATCATCATCAAACAGCCCGCATAAGAGGCATTAGCAGATAGATGGAGGTTGTTTTAGCCATCAGGGTGAAGTTTTAAAGTGGTAGTTCATCCAAAAAAAGAAAATGATTTACTCATTTTCATGTTCTGTATGGGTTTCAGTGGAACACTTTTAGCAGAATCTGTACATTTTAGAACAACTGGGTCAAAATTATCGATTTTTATTTTATGCCAAAAATCATTAGCATATTAAGTAAAGATATTTTGTAAATTTCCTTAATTTTTGATTTGTAATATGCATTGAACAGAACATTGACCGTTATAACTGTTTTAATACCTGAAGCTGTTTGACTAACAAACAAACAAAAAAAGAAAGAAGGGGATTGATATGTTTAGCGATGTTCTATTTTGATCCGGCTCAGAAAAATTGCTAAGATGGAGAAAGAAGATTGTACATAAGAAGTTAAAAGTTGTTATCACAATTACATGCTATCTCAAGAAAACATCCTGCGATTTCGATTCCCGTTTATGCTGCTGGAAGATTGAAAGATAGAGACTTATTTAAATTTAAACCCATGTCACAAGTTGAGCGATAGTACAGTATAGTAGTTTCTCCATCTGGTTCAAACAACGTTTGGGGTATTGAATACTTTTTAACAAACTACGCCTGCAATCTACTTATTATGGTTCAGAGAGTTCAGTAAGCTTTCAGTGCTCGTACAGTACATATATACAGAACACATATTATTATGTTTCAAATGTGTCATAAAGCTTGTGCAAGTAGCTCATTCGTATTTGGTAGATGCTAAGATCTAAAGTGACTTATATCATATTGAAAGTGTTTTATTAACCCATTAATTCCCTGGGAACCATGACTATGACATTGGCAATACTTTACTTACTTTCTCCTAATATTACAGGATAACGTAAACTGATCCTATTAACTGCTTACCAAATAATTAAAATTAAAATCTATAAAATATAAATATGAAAATAATTTTCTTCATATTCAGTGGTTTTAGTATAACAATTTTAGGACTGTGCACATGCACTGGCTTCCAATAATTTTGGCATCCTTGAGTAAAAGTGGCTGTGAAAATAAATTTGCATTGTTAATCCTTTAGATCTTTAAGACACTCAATGAAAAGTGGTGCCATTTTTTTTCATTCACTCCAATGCACAACATGCTCAGAGTGCACACTTGTGTTCTCATTCATTCTTGGTTTTGACAGGTCATTTTTGCTTCAACATATTTCCTCGTTAGCGCAGAGAATGTCAAGAATAATTAGTCGACCAGGTGCTCAAATCCACACCAAAGAGCTGTGCCCCTCGATCTGCTGCTCACACACACACACACACACACACAGTTCTGTTAAATCATGTACAGAGGTTGTGCCAATCAGATGTGCCCCCACGGGCACAAGCGTTTACAGCACATCTCTGTGTTTGACTCGTCTAATGAACAGCTACACTTAGAAAAACATCTCGCTTGCTTCTCGTCTTGACTGTTTATTGCCTATTTCTGGGGAATTTAATTAAAAATACCCAGAGGAAAAGAATATATGAATCACAATAAACCTTTTAAAAAGTTGACTATTTTCTCAGTTACATAAAATTGGTTTAGCATGCAGTTCTGTGGAGTGCTTGATTTCACCGGTTTGGGCATCCAGCATTGCATTACATACAACTAAAGTGGGTAAAATGAGCATGTATTATTAACTTTTAATCTCCTTTTGTAACAATATTGTAGCGTTTGGTCCAATCGGGCACAAATTATTTGTTAGATTTAACAAGTGTTAACAAGCTTTGGTGCTGTTTTC
>JAUCMU010000133.1:290381-303954 GCA_032275025.1 Enteromius treurensis
CAAATAGGTCTCTCTGGCGAGTTCCCATATGTAACGTCTCCGTTCCCTCCTTCAGGGAACGTGGGTTACGTTTAGTATCCTAGACGTTCTTCTACTCTTTCCTGGGCTATCATGAGCTCTCTGTATGTAAGAATCTTCTGTGTTGCACGAAAACATGCAAAGGTTATGTCAGAAAGAGTCACTGTATAGGGAGTAGGAGCCAAAGCTCTGCTCAGAGAGATAGAAAAGCAGCTAAGACTCTGGCCATTGTCATGGGTGTTTATTTGTTCTGCTGGCTGCCAATTTTTACTACTGCTGCTCATGACCCATTTTCAATTATTGGACACCAGCTGTTGGTTTTGATGCTTTATTTTGGTTTGCATATTTCAACATATTTCATATTTCAACACGTTAATGAAAACCACTCTCACATTCTTTCAAAATAAATGTTTATTTTTATGTAGAGCTTTGTTTCATAATGCTGAAACCATTTTGCAACTGTGTTTGGAAATAGATCTTAGATCGTTTGGAGAGTGGAGACTTGAATAATGACAATATCCTTTTCCTTTCCACAGATGGAGACACCACACAGAGACGAAGACCAAACACCACACACGTGGAGAAGCACTCCAGAGAAAATCCTGGAGACTGGAGAATGACAAGACTGGAGATTACATGGAGAGATCAGGTAAGTAATACAAGTAGTAAGTTCAGGTAAGTCGCTATGGAGTTAGCATGAGTCCACTTCGCAGGAACGAACTTGGAAGATGTGAGGATTGTGTGTGTGGTTTTATGTGATATGTGATTGGTGCTGGGATTGGTGTCAGGTGTGCAGACAGGTGATGACGATTAGTACTCTTGTGAGTGGGATCGTTGTGAGGGAGTGAGAGTGGAGCCTGGCGTGGACGTAACAGTAATTTGATGAGTGCTAACATTAGTAAATTCATTTATTTTAATACGCTCCTCCTATAAATTTTGCATCGGAAAGATGGGCTAATTCTTCACTGAACGATATTATCAATGCCAAATGACAGTTTGCGTTGGTGCAAAACTAGCCCTTGAATTCGAAATGGTGTTTAATAATTTAGTAATTAAGTAAATTATGTTAAGTAAATAATTAAGTGGCCCTATTATTGACAGAGTTGGGGAAAGTTACTTTTAAAAGTAATGGATTACAATATTGCATTACTCCCTAAAAAAAGTAATTACATTACTTAGTTACTTTTTATGGAAAGTTATGCGTTATGTTACTTTTGCGTTACTTTTTAAATATGGGCAGAGCTGAAGTGTTTTTTTTTATATATATAAGAAGTTATGTAAAAGCACACAGAAAAGTGTCACGAATAAACCTCAGGCTGAAGAAAAAGCAAATTCACATCCGTAAAGTAGAAAACAGAAGAAAGTTCAGTACTCTTCAGCACAGTCATTTTTGCTTGGAAGTATGGTTGAACTGGATCATTAAAGATCAGCGGTAGAGACATGAGATTAAAAACATTTGTGTAATTTAATTATTGCAGGTTTGCGTCATATTCTGAGTTTATTTTTATTAATTTTGATGAATACTAAATCTGTTTTTTGAGAGTGAGATGAATTATTGCACATTCACGTTTAGTCTAGAAATACACTGTATTCATACACTGCACACAATGCCTCTGTATTTCTGATTTCTCCCAACATGGAGTCAGGAGACTTGTCAGTCAATAAATAAGAAAACAAAGTAACTGGCATTACTTTTTTGAAAAGTAACTCAGTTATATTACTCTAAAATTAAAAAGTAATGCATTACTTCACCAGTTACTTGAAAAAAGTAATATTATACTTTATCAGCCATTACAGGCATGATGAGATGAAAATGAAACCAATTGACCAATCACCGCAGATTGGTGTCACATAAAGGAGGAGTTTGGAAAAATTAATCGTTGATCAAATCTTTTGGAAGTCGTTGAGCAAGTAAGGTAAAAATAAATAAACTTTATAAGATAATGAAAGTGTTTTATGACCTTGCATGCATGTCAACCTGTTATTGGGAACTCGCAAAACCAATTTTTTAACCTTTCATTACCCATAATAGGGGCACTGTATATTTTAGCAATTTTCAAAAAGCAAAATTGTACTGAAACTAAATAGATGAGATGAATATTGCAGAACAAATGTTAAATATGTAAAAGCTTAAATAATAATAATAATCAGATAAGATATAAGCTTTCCAATGCACCGTTCTCATCATGACTATATTCAGTCCCCATGACTGAGCAGCGCTTGAACACCATCTTGTTTTCTGTGAGCGTCCCTGTCTTATCCGAGAAGATGTACTGAATCTGTCCCAAGTCCTCTGTGATGTTCAAAGCACGGCACTGGACCCGACTGTCCAGCTCCTCGTCATAAAGCTCCACGTCCTGAGTGATGAAGAAGATCTGCCCCATCTTCACCAGCTCAATGGACACGTACAACGAAATCGGGATCATCACCTGCAGAAAAAGTCCTGGAATTATCAGTGTTAGGAGCCATGTGAACATCTGCAATCTCAGTCTTTGTCACTTTCCATGAACGGTGGACAACAAAAAGCTTTTTCTTGATCAACAAACAGTCTGTGAAAAGAGGTGCTTAACCTTCAGGAAAGGTGAAACTAAAAATTTAATATTATTTGACTTCAGAAGGCGAAACGAAATACTACAAAATAAATTGTATTTTGAGGTTGGCTATTTTTGTAAATTTAATACAATTTTGAAAAGTTTCAAATTATATGTGTGATTTAATGTAAGTAAATAAATAAATATGTCAGTGTTGCAAATGTGCTAACAAAATTATTTGGAATGCACAGAACAAATGTGTTAGCAATAAAAAGAAATCATAATGCCCCAAAACCATGTGCTCTAACTAAACAAAAACCATGTGCTAAAATGGTTTAGTGCAAAAAATTTGTAATAATTAAATAAATAAATCGTAAAACAATTTCAGTTATTGTAGTACTATTTTTATTTATTGATCTATTTTTGTCATTTTATGCAGTCAAATGCTCAAGGTCTGAGATGGGACAGGCAAAAAATCTTTCTTCTGCTTAACACATATTGTTAGCAAGAATGTGAGTAACCAAACAGTTGTTGGTACTCATTGACTTCCACAGTAAAGAACAAAAAAAACTATGGAAGTAAGAATAAAAAATACCTACATTCTTAAAAATATATTTTTTTGCTGAATAACTTAAGGTTGGTAAAACGTTAAACGTACTTGATTGTATGCCTCTTGAGTGACAGATTGTGTACCTGTAGTAAGATGATCATGGTGAAGAACATGTAAAATCCCGCTAGGACTGATGGACTGTAATTACCATTACTGTCAGGGACGATGTATGAGGGCATGCTGGTAAAAGTTTCCAACCAGATTGCATGGCCTGTGAAAGAGACGTTTATATTCATTAACGACAATACTGTATTTCAATTCAGATATTGCAATAAAGCGTCATTGAACTCGAAGCACAGACAAAAAAAGAGCGAGATTAAATCACTGCTTTCATAAGAGACTGGCATGTGAGAGAGCTATTCTGAGCGTCTGTAGTGTCCTTCTTTGGCAGAAGGAAAAGAGAGCATAAGGATTGTGTGAGGTCGTAACAGCACTTTATTCTTTATCTCTGTAGACTGCTGGGAGATCAGCCGCCTGCATGAACAGACACCAAGCCCAGCTTCTGGAGTTCAGAATCAGAGTCATTTTGCAGCTTGGATGTTCCACTAATCGTTCCTATAGTCTTCTGTTACGTGATACATGAGTCCTTCAGAAATCACTTAACATTGCTTTAATGGAAACTGTTTTTTTGTGGAAGTTTTCCATTAAAATATGGTTTGTTAGGGTAGGGCGATATTTGGCTGAGATAAAATCTGGAATCTGAGAAAAAATGCATATTACTAAACATGGATATATTTATGGTAGGAAATTTACAAAATATCGTTATGGAACATGATTATTTTTAAATATCCTAATGATTTTTGGCATAAAAGAAAAATGCATCATTTTGACCCATGCAATGTATTTTTGGTTATTGCTACAAGTATGCCCTTGCTAATTATGATTCTAGAGTCACAAATAGTTTAATCATTTATTTGAAATAGAAATATTTTGTAACATTGTAAATGTCTTTTCTGTCACTTTTAGATCAACTAAATGGACTAAATATATAAAAATATACTTTATTATTAAGGTTTTTAGGACATTAACATGTAATTTTAATGATAATCTAATCATTTATCAGAAAGGCTTATATTAAAGTACCATGGTATGTTAACACAGTACTTTTCAACGGATATTAATAATAATAAGTTGTCACTGTGGTGGTACCCTTTTTTATAATAATATACATTTTAGGTATCAATATGCACTTTTAAAGGCAAAGGCTACTAAAAAATGAAAATTCTGTCATCATTTGCCAACCCAAATTTCTTTCTTCTTTTGAACACAAAATAATATATTTTGAAGAATGTTGCTGACCAAACAACTGATGGTAGCCGATGACTATTTTTTCCATATTATGGAAGTCAATAGGTACCATCAGCAGTCTGGTCATCTGTATTTTCCAAAATTGTTCCTCAGAATAGTGGAGAGTCTAACCCCTATAGAGGAGTTGGGTTCCAGAGTCCAAGCTGTGCATGGAGGTGACATTGACTATCTCTACCTGCACTAACTCAGGCTTCTTCCCCCAGCGATTCTCAACCCAGCCGTTTCACACTCGACTGCAAACCGCCCCAGTGCGAGCTGTAGGCCCTGGTTCGAAGCAGAGATGAGATCCTGTGGTCCCCAAACCGGACCCCCTCCAGCTCCCAGAAGCCTAGAAATCCTGTCCATGAAAATAATGGACCGGTGATAAAAGGCAGCCCTGTCGGAGTTCAACACGCACCAGGAACAAGTTTGACATGCTGCCGGCAATGCAAACCAAGCTCATTCTCCGGTCATACAGGGACCAGACAGCCCTTAGCAAAGGGTCCCGGACCCTATACTCCCAGAGAACTGTTGGCAGGGCACTGCTTCCCCCTCCTGAGGCGCCGGGCAGTTTGCCAGAACCTCTTCAAGGCAGACCAATAGTACTTTTCCATAGCCTCAATGAACTCCTCCCAAACCTGAGTTTTTTCATCCACAACCACCTGTAGTCCGCTTGGCCCACCGGTACCTATCAGCCAGGCTTGGTAGGACCCCTTGTTCAGCCTGATGTAATCCCTTACTTCTGGTGTCCACCACCGGGTCTGGAGATTGCCGCCACGGCAGGCACCGGAGACTTTACAGCCACGCTTTGAGCAGCCACGTCGACAATGGAGGTGGAAAAATATAGTCCACTCGGGATCCGGTTAAAGCTCTGCCGGAGGTGGGAGTTGAAGACCTTACTGACAGGGGGCTCTGCCAAACGTTCCCAACAGACCCTCACAGTACGTTTGGACCTGGTGAGTCTGTACAGCTTCCTCCCCCGCCATCAGATCCAACTCACCACCAGGTGGTGACCAGTTGACAGCTCCACCCCTCTCTTCACCCCAGTGTCCAAGACATCCGGCCGGAGGTCAGATGAAACAACCACAAAGTCAATCATCAACTTCCGCCCTAGGGTGTCCTGGTTCCACATGTACTGATGGACACCTTTTGCTTGAACATGGTGTTCGTTATGGATAAACTGTGACTAGCACAGATGTCCAACAACCGAACACCACTCGGGTTCAGATCAGGGGGGGCCGTTCCTCCCAATCACACCCCCTCCAGGTGTCACTAGCATCACCCATGTGAACGTTGAAGTCCCCCAGTAGAACGAAGGAGTCCCCAGTTGGAGCACTTTCCAGCACCCCTCCCAGAGACCCCAAAAAGGCTGGGTACTCTGTACTGCCATTCGGCCCATAAGCACAAACGACAGTGAGAGACCTATCCCTGACCTAAAGGCGCAGGGAAACCGGCCCTCTCGTTCACTGGAGTGAAATCCCAACACGTGGCGGCTAAGCAGGGGGGCTATGAGCAAGCTTTTTGCAGATGATGTTGTCCTGTCGGCTCCTTCGAACCAGGAACCACAGCGGGAACTGGGGCGGTTTGCAGCCGAGTGTGAAGCGGCTGGGATGAGAATCAGCATCTCCAAGTCTGAGGCCATGGTTCTCAGTGGGAAAAGGATTGTCCCCTTCAGGTTGTAGGGGAATTCCTGCCTCAGGTGGAGGAGTTTAGGTATCTTGGGGTCTTGTTTCATGAGTTAGGGAAGGATGGAACAAGAGATTGATAGACGGATCGGTGCAGCTTCCGCAGTAATGCGGTCGGTGTACCTGTCTGTCGGGGTGAAGAAGGAGCTGAACTCGCGAGCAAGGCGAACCTCTCGATTTCTATCTCAATCTACATTGTATCTGTTCCAGATGCATTTCTACCGGAAGAAGGCCCCGGGGAAGACCTAGGACATGCTGGAGGGACTATGTCTTTCAACTGGCCTGAGAATGCCTCTGTATTCCCCCCGGAAGAGCTAGAGGAAGTGTCTGGGGAGAGGGAAGTCTGGGCGTCCTTAGAATGGGCTTAGACTGCTGCCTTCGCGACTAGGTCTCGGATAAATGGAAGAAGATGGATGGAAGGGTGTTCAGCAGAAGAAAGAAACTCATTCATGTTTGAAATAAGCCAATGATGATAACATTTTTATTTTCAGGTCAACTGTCCCTTTAAGATATTGCAGGTTTATGCATAGTGCATATAAGATATATGCACCCTTCAGGGTTAAATAAGGTACATTAGTGTACATTTTGAAAAGTTACTTAAGTACAATGTTACAAATAATTAATCACTTTGATAAAAACAACAATTTTGTATAAATGATGTGCATCCCCACGTAAGAATGGCATGCATGTAATGCAGCACATGTAGTGTATTTCAGTGTATCCAGTCATGTTAATGTGGTAATAAAATGTAGCTGCTTACACCACTATTTTAGAATCAGAGTGTGATAAGCACTTTGTGCTGAGCGTGTAGTGCATCGTGAATTATCGAGGGGGTTGTTCCCCGTACTGTACCCAGGGCTCCGATGAGACACATGAAAAATAGAAGAACCACGCAGAAGAGAACATCCGTATTCATCTTTCTCTCAATCTTGCTGCGTTTGTACCTGGGCCCGCTGTTGTTTAACATGGATTTGGTCTCATGTCCTGCAATTAATAAATCATGGCTTAAAAACCAGAAGATTTGTAAAATAGCAATGGCCATTTATAAGCCATGCCATGTGTATAATTTATCAAGAGAGAAACAGTGGGCTACAGAAAACTTCAGCTGTCATCTGTGTGTGATATAATGTGCCTATAATAATCAACAAAACCATCAAGTGATCATGTTATAGACAGCTTGATTGATTATAATGGGAGAGCGTTCTAGTTTGTTGCATCTCTGCCGGTGCAAATGGGAGATTAAAGACTTAAAACAGTCTGGCAGTATGGTATAGCATGGGCTTATTGCTTATTGCACTATAAAATGTTACAGTCACAGTACAGTATATTCGTTACAAAGGATTAGGTATGATGCACGAAAATGCACATAATGAGTTATAAAAACAAAACAGCTTGCAGATGAGATTTGAGAAAATTTTAGGTTGGTAATATTTTTAAATGTTATTGAAAGATCAATCCTGCACTGATTGACTGATTAAACTTATGTAACTATTTAAAATACAGTAAGAAGATTAATAGTGTAAATGTGAGTAGTAATGATTTGCATCTCCACAAAATAATGACATGCATATAAGCGTATGTAGTGTATTTTAGTGTGTCCTGTCATGTAATAACACAATACTGTGGATGTTAATGTGATCAAAGGTACCTGCGTACACCACTATTCCAGCCGCATCATCAGTATTTCTCAGCGTGCAGCCACGCAGCAGAAGACTATCGATGCCGAAGCCTGTTCTCTTCTTATCAGGCCTCTCCCTGTGACATCAAACACAGCATCTTCCTTAGTCACCCAGACTAATTACCTTGGTGCGTGCCACGTGAGGACCGGGCCGACTTTGAATGGAGGAGCAGGATAAGAGCTTTATAATACTTGGGAACATCGGAATCATCTACCAGCATGATAACCCAGTTAATATGGCTGCAGCGGGACAAAAAAGGGGCCAAATCTGTTTTCCAGCCTACTTCATGCCCTGGATGTGTGGGGAAACGTTGCAGTGGAGATTTAAAGGAATAGTTCACACTAAAAATAAAAACTGTCTGAATGTTTGAATATGTATAACTGTCAGGTCATCCCAAATGTAGATGAGTCTGTTCCTTCATCAGATTTGGTGATATGTAGCAATGCATCATTTGCTCACCAGTGCTCTGCAGTGAAAGGGTGCCGTCAGAATGAGTGTCCAAACAGCTGATAAAAACATTACAATAATCCATACACTCCAGTCCATCAGTTAACATCTGGAGAAGGCAAAAGCTAAAACAAATCTAGCATTGAATTCTTCTTCCAGTAATAAAAAAGCCCATCTCCTGTTGTCTCTCACATCAAAATATTTGTTTAGAGCTGTTTTGGACTATTTTAGCTTGATCTGTGCAGATTCCTCTCCTCATTGAGACCAGAGCATTTTTTCACTGGAGGAAGCATTTTGGAGTTTTTTTTAATATATATTTATTTTATTTTTAGCATTGGTTTTAAAAATTAAAAGAATAGTTCACACAAAAATGAAAATGCTGTTATCATTCAATCACCATACAGTTTTTCCAAACCTGTATGAGTACAATGTATTATTGTGTTCATATTGTATTGCAAAACACGTTTGCTGCTGTTGAGGTGGAATACGGGAAAGGTTAGGGATGGGTTTGGTGGGATGAGGTTTAAGGTGTAAGGGATGGGTCAACAGTGTAATTGTTACAGTTATTACAATTATAATTACAATTACAGTTATATCAATCAATCAGTCACTTTTATTTATATAGCCCTTTTTAACAATACAGATTGTAGCATAGCACTGAACATTGTCAAATAGGAGAATAGAGAGATGGTAATGTATAATGACTAAAAAAGATTAAAATATTTATTAAATGCAGAGACATTGCATTACAGATGTATTTATATGCATTTATAAAAAATAAATATATATATATATATTTATTTATTTTTGAGCACAAAACGTGTATGTTCACAATAACTCCATTGTATCAAATAATTAATTTAAATGTAAGTACATGATCGTTAAGGTCACCTAATATAAATTGGGACAGAGTTTCTTTCTTCTGTTGAACACAAAACAAGATATTTAATAAAAATGCTGGTAACCATGAGGTGATGGTAGCCATTGATTTTGGAAGAAGGAAGGAAGGAAGGAAAATACCCATACAGGTTTAGAACGACACAAGGATTTTTGAGCAATCTGTCCCTTTACAAATGACTTGGAATTGTTTCTTACAAACACAAATTTTCTCCTCAAGACATTAACTAGTTTATGGATTATTGTGATGTTTTTATCACCTGTTCAGATTAATTCTGACAGCACCCATTCACTGCAGAGCATATGATACATTGTCAGTATGCATTACGTTTTTGATAAACTTTTCCTTAACCCTCTGTGTACACAACTAAAACCCATTTGTAAGCATTTAGGTAGATGCCAGATCCATGACCTTTGACTCTTTGACCCATTATTTTAGACGAATGTTCTCTTTAAATGTTGTGTTTATTATTTATAACAACATAAGTTCAACATGGCGGATGAAAGTGCTCATGCATCAGCCTCTGAAATATTTACCATGACATTCTATGGCAGTGGGCAGATTGTACCTATCTACTTCTTTTTAAGTAAAAAAGCAACATGAGCATGTCTTCCTTTGTAATGCTTCGTAGGATTTAAGCTGTTTCCCTGTTTAGCAAATGGTGAATGTGAAGGCCAAACAAATGCTGCTCATTGGTGTGGATCTGACAAACGATGGAGTCGTGATGTAGTTAATCGTGCATGAAATGGAGTGATTTGAGTCAAATTGATTTTAGATACTCACACATAACCTTTAAACAGGTTGAGGTTGTTGTTGGGGTTTTCACACACTATGGCACTGTCAAATGTTTGAGGCTGAAATGGTTCACCCTGAAACACAAGAAAAAAAAATGGGAGAATGTTTTTTCCTCCTTTTGTATCCTCGTTTTTTGATAGAGTATGATAGAGTAATTTGAGCTGACTGACGAGGGCTGTCCAGCAAGTACTGCTACTGACGCTACACACACAAGCAAAAGAAACATCAACGAGTCTTTCCTGAACGTGTTGTGTGTGTCACTCAGAGTTGTATGACAGGTATGTGTTTGGGAGCTGTTAGTCATCTTACTTATCAATCACACTTTGCTATCATGTACACAATCATGAAGTCATGCTTTTATTAACTTATGAGTCAGTATATCTGTATAATGATACTTTAGTAAAAAACTATAAGGTATAAAAAAATACACAAATGTAGTGTTTTAAAAAGAATTTATACATTTTAATTACAGTACACTACTTTTCTGAAGTTTGTAGTCAGTCTGCATTACTCTATTCAGGATTCATTAAAAGTAAAGGCAAAGTCGTTTTAAATGTTACAAAATATTTGAATTATAAATAAATGCTGAACTTTCTGTTCATCAGTGATTCCTGAAAAATAAAATGTGTCATGGTTTCCACAAAAATATTCAGCAGCACAACTGCTTTCAACATGTTTCTTGAGCAGCAAATCAGCATATTAGAATGATTCCTAAAAGATGTGACACTTTCAAAATATTAAAAAATTTAAAAAATAAAATTCCCAAGCCATTCAATGAACATTCAATATTTTATTTATTTAACTTTTTAAATCTATAAATCTTTGATATCTTGAGATCTTACTTGTGTTTTTTCTTCACAACACTACAAGTTTTTGTTTATAAAATAAATTGGTGTGTATATTTACTATGTAGGTGTCACGAGAGCGAGGCGAGGAGACGTGGGGCAGACTGTTTAGTGATAAACACAGAGTCAAAACAGACAGGCTTTGATATCGTTACCGGCAGACAAGAGTGGTGGAGGCAGAGCACGAGAATGGTCAGAGTCCAGGCATGGGTAGGTACACAGTAAGTACAATCCAAACAGACACGGGAACACGGAGTGGCAAAACGACAGGGTTTGACAGTGCAATGGACCGTGGAGACAGACAAACACTTCCGGGTTTTATACACATGTAACTAGGTCAGGGGGTGGAGCGAACAAACAAACACCAAGACAACAGACAAGCGGGGCGGAGACATGAGTTTGTGGCAATGAGTCCAAAATAAACACAAAACACACAGCTGGGTGCTGGAGTGCCATCCATTGGCCTGAGCTGGCACCTCCAGCTGACCGTGACAGTAGGCCTCAAGTAAATACAAACACATGCATACATATATACTTTAGAAAAAATATGTTATTTTACATATTAATTATATTTATGTATTATATAAAATATAGGACTGTAAATATATAAATGTTTATACATTTTCAAAAAATATACTGTATGTGTGTATATTTAAACCTGCATAATAAATATACACAATACACACACACACACATATATTAAGTAAACAAAATTAATCTTTTAACAGCCAAGTTCAACAAGTTCAAATGCATTATTTAAAAACAATTTAACAGAATTAAAGTGCTAAAACATAAAATGTTTTTCTCCCTCATTACCAACTTTTTTTTGACAGTTTTATAGTGATATTATAGTATATTAACGTTGTAGTTTTATAAATATTAATGGTAGCTATATATGTAACTTGATTTACTAAAAGCGTTGATGGATTCAGTGGGGCTGTAAGGTTTAAGACTTTAATGCAGGTATTTTGAGGCAGGCAGCACTCTTACCGGAGCCGAAAAGCCCGGCACCACCTTCCTCTGTTTGAGGTTGGTCTCTCCGTCCAGATTGGCTGTTTCCATGTGACTCACTCCATTAGGGTCAGACGTGTGCAGGAGCAGAATGTCAGCTGGGATGATCTGGTTAGAGAGCACTCTCACGAAATCCCCCACACGAACATCTTTCCATCGCCTCTCCACGAAACACATCTGCTTCCTGCAGAAGACAAGATTAATGCCTCTTACACATCTCTTCTCATGCCCTGTGAGCTCTCAGAGTATGTCTGTTAGATATTAATGATTATCCGCACCCCTGACAACAATAGATAGGTGGGTATAGGAAACCAAAAGCAACAATGATCTAAAACAGAAAAAACAAAACCAACAAACAAACCGAACAAACAGATCTTAGACAGTTTTGATTTACCTCATGTATTGTATTAATTTAAATAAGATAAGCTTGACCATATTGATACAAAGAGTAAGAAAGTAAGATATTCAAGAATACAGAAATAAAGAAAATATATGTTATGTCACTTTTTCTGTATACTTTATCAAGGTTTCCCAAACTGGAACTGCGTTTGTGAATTTAATGAAAAGCTAATAAGCAAATTATATAAAAAATAAAAATAAAAACTTCTTTTTTTTTTCAATGTCATCAAAGCTGGAAGACTGTATATATCTTTTCAGAAAGGAACCTGTAAAAGCATAAATTGCATCTGTTATACAAGTATGTTATTTTTGTGTAATTTCGTAATTCAGGATATATTTGTTGCCCTTTTGAGTGCACACACATATGTTCCCCTTGTAAGTTCCCATGACAATTGATCAGCTCCACCCCCTCGTTAACCCTCTTCTCTTTAATTTAAATGCAGTTTGTGTGCATTAGTCTAACCGCTGAGTATTGTGTGTTTATCTCTTACAAAGCATTTACCCAAGTTCTTGTTTTCCGTGTGTTTTCACTGTGTACCGACCTTCGCCTTTCTTATTGGATTTACTCTGTCTTGCCTCATTTTGGACATTGTTTGCCACTCGATCGACTCCACTAGCCTACTAAACATTCCTTTGTGCTCTGCCTCCGACATACCTGTTTGCCCTGGTTTGTGAGCCTGCCTGTTCTGACCATGATTTTTGAATAAAGAGCTTGCATTTGGATCCGCACACCCTGTCTCCATCATTACAGTATACATAAATTTGATCTCCAGGTTTTTAACCATGCACAACCTGCTTAAAATGAAAACTGTGTGTACAATTTTGCCTATTCAATAAAACTAGATGAGTGTGCATTTCTTTGGGTATGTCTCAATGTCAGCTGTCAGTGAAGAATCCTGTCTTATTGTGAGTGTCAGGAATGCTACTCGACTGGGCTGTTTTTTTTCTTACTGAGGGACAACACCTCACACACAAAGCCTGACGATCTCAAACACAGCTTCAGGGTGGAGCTCCTGCATTCTCCTAAAATAGCTGTGAACTTAAACAGAAGTGTTTTATCATCTCATTTCATGTTCAGACAAGCAGTAAAGTCTGGGTGAATCTCAACATTCCCAGTTCATATTTTCCAAAAAAAAAAAAAAAAAAAAAAAAAGAATAAAATCTGAAAATTAAGCCTATAAGTATGTTGAGATTTGAATCCTAAAAATTGTATTTATTATAATTATTAGCTATTAAGGGTAACACTTTAAAACAAGGTTCCATTGGCTAGTATTAGTTAACCATTATACAGTACATTACCATCACTCTGTTCTTCTACTTGATAATGTTCAGTGCTTTGCTACAATCTGTATTGTTAAAAGTGCTATA
>JAUCMU010000133.1:304054-322965 GCA_032275025.1 Enteromius treurensis
GACAAACTATACATTTCGAGAAAGAAGCGCGGATGCGGCTGAAAAACAATGTTTTAATGCACTGGAAACGGCGAAGGTGCATCGCAAGTCACTTCAGGAGGAGGCATGAACAAATACTGTCAACAAATACGTCTCCTCATCCCATAATGCACAACGCAGCTGACTACGGCAGCTGGATTAGTCCAAAAAGGCGCAGTTTTTGCAGTTGGGTCTGTTCGAGTTCGGATCATGTTCTCACCACAAACGAACCGCTCCAGGGGTTCGCTTGAAAGCGTACCGAGACCACCTCTTCAAGGAGGTCTCGGTACGCTTTTTTGGTCCGCTTTTGGGGCGCACTCGAGTGCGATTGTTACATTCACACCTGCCCAAACGAACCGCACCAAGTAGGAAAATGAACTCTAGTGCGATTCAACCGAACTAAATGAGGCAGGTGTGAAAACACCCTTAGTATAGTTTTAAATAGGAAAAATATAGAAACTCTTTTTTATCATTTATGGGCGAGAGACGCTAATGGTCTAATCAGATTCAGTGATCTATGCTAAGCTGCGCTACAAGTGCCACCACCAAATCGGCTGATAAAGTTAAAGTGTTCCTTTAACTTTTAAATCTGTTTTATGAAGTCTCCTATAATTGCTATGGACAGATGCTTTGTTAGTTGTGTTCTGCACGCTATATTTCTATCCTCAGAGTCACATTTTCTTTGCTGTCAAAAGTTGGATGTGGCACAACCCTCTTTTTTAAAACACGTTTTATTTTAATTTTATTAGTTGTGTTTTTTTCCCCTAAATATATTTTTTTAAATACGATGACATGGATTTGGTTTGTTTGGTGTAAACTGCCCCTTTATGTATAAATTGCCATCTGCTTGAAAACACCACAAGGTCACTTTGAATTTCGCTCATCCATACCAATGGAAAATAGCCAAACAAATACTCCACACTAAATGCACAAGTTGGAGAGAAAAAAAAAAAAAAAGGTTTGCACTCAGCATGTTTTTTCCTGTTTTACTTTTCCAGCAGCATATCTCGCTCGATCCAAAGTGAGAAAGAGTGAGAGGGTTACCATGACTCTGCTGTTGGTGGCCTCGTTGATATTCTCCTCCTCATCCTTCTCTCTGCCTGACCCCTTTTGTTAGCTAAATTACATAAGCTGGTGGAACAGTGGCGGAATGAAGCGCAGAGGTCCAAAGATACAAAAACAACAGCTCATGTATACATTATTTCACTAATCCCCCGTAAAACACTTATTATGCAGCAATGAAAAGCAAAGATAAAATGATTAGCCTGATGTTCGGGAAGGCTCTGCCCATTTCCTCTTACCCTCTCAAACACGACTGCCAACTGATGCTTAGCATTGCAAATGACCTGCCAGAGCGCTAAAAGAAGGGAAAGGAGCGCAGATAGGAGGAGGGACTTTAGGGGGAAGACTGGTAAGGATGTTGCTGGGGAAGGGGAGGAGGTATGGGTGTGTTTCACTATTTATAAAGGCAAGCTCATTCTGTATGAGCTCTTTGATGGAGTGCAAATCCATGGCTCCAAGGACAAGAGAGAGGCCGGTAATGTGATAAGTGGCCTGGCTGATTTGATTCCGTTCCAAGTCAAACACGTGTTTTATTCTGCTCCATTTGATGCCGGTACCATTACCTGTCTACCTGAACAGACATGGAAAAGTGCAGTGATGAGAATACCAAACAAAACAATCAATTCATTTAGTGTCACGAAATAGCTTTATCAGTTGGAAACTTTTATTTTTTCTGGGTTCTGGTGGTTTGCAACTCGAAGCATTCTGTTTTGGCAGTTCTGGCAGTTCTATCCACATTTGGACACCGTTGACTTTTAAAATATCCTCTTTTGTGTTAGCCATGCAGCTTTGGAATGACATGATGAATCAATTTTAAAAAATAATAGTTCATCCAAAAATGAAAAATCATAGAGATCATGTGAATGCACAGCAGAGACTGACATGGAAGATATGGAACTGTTAAATACCTTTGTTGTTGCTTTCTTTGTACTAAAAAAATCTTGTAGCTTCATATAATTATGATTGAACCCCTGATTTAACATGGACTATTTCAATGATGTCTTTCTGTGTCTGGGTCTTGAATGTGTCAGTTTTTTGCTGTCTACGCAGGGTCAGAAATCTCTTTAACCTCTTAATTAGTTTTTTCAAAGATGGACAAACGTCTTTGGTTTGTAACAACAGGACAGTGAGGAATTAATGTTAATTTTAAGTTCTAACTATCCCTTTAACTTTATTACCTTACTGAGATCAAACAGATTTCTAACTAATGAACCAACTATACACATAGAAATTGGCAAGAATATGCATTTACACTGATGTACAGTTATTAAAAGACAAAATAATAAATAAATACAAATAAAAATAAACAAATAAAAGTCATTGAGGTTTCTGAGACAAAAGAAACCTTAAAAAAAAAAAAAAAAAAAAAAAAATTCATAAAATGAATGTACCACAATAATATAAATAAATGTGTGTTGATTAATTAGTCTGTTCATTCAAACTTGACCCTGCACTGTTGTTCTGTAAAGAATGTGTCAAATTTAAATAATTTTAATTATTTAAAATTGAGAGAAAAACATTTAAAATAGAGCAAAAATAAATACAATAATTATAATTGACAAAAATGGCCAACTACAGTACGAATAAATTAATTAATAAACACAAATTCATTGTGGTACTGTTTGTTTTATGATAATGTGTTTAAGTCTCGGTTCACAGTTTGAAAACCTCTGATTGAAGATTGTGTGAGATATGAAAAAATCAGAGATAATAAGAATATATTCGGGATTTAAGTTATGTGAAATAAGATTTTGGATGGACTGACAGGAATGAAACCATCCAGAAAACAAATTAAAATATGGTTTAGGTTGAAAAAAAAACATGTTGCTTTATCGCTTCAAGGCTGGTTTTAAAACAAAAAGCACTGTAAAAAGATTTTACAGATCTGTTTATGAGTCTTTGTAGTATCCAACTTATCTTTAACGTAAGAGCAGGTGCAGCCATTTGTAATTTGAATGTAAGGCTTCCAGGTTTGCTTCCAGTTATTTTACCTGTACCTGTCAGTTATGCTGTTTTATATTGCAAACTGGTATTTGTTCTCATATTATTTTATGAGCATAATCATAAACGCAATGGGTTGTGACAGATTTGTTACTCTTATGTATTTACCTCTATAGCAGCAAATACATTAGAAATAACAAAATAAAAGAAAATAGCTTACTATTTAAAATAAAACAAAGTGAAAAATGGCGATTTTTTTTTTAAGCAAATAAAAAGGATAACATCCCCTAACAAAGTGTCCATACCCAACCTGTACTTTAATCTGACATGTAACGGGAGATATGATGTGGGGCAGGATACAGACAGAGGGGGGTGAAAGACACTGAAGTACACTTTTGCCAGGCAAGGAATGTGGTGCTTTTATTCGATGTGACAACTACGTTTGGCGGTCTGGACAGGTTTTCTCACTTCCTTATCTCTATCTTCTCCGATCTGGAGCAGGTGCGTCCAGAGAGAGACAGTGTTTGCTCAAAGGTCTGCATAGTCTGAGGTTTGTCTTGGCGGTCTGGGGGAAGAAAAATAAGGCTGGGCAGAACCTGTGCAAAGATGCATTTATGTGATCTGTTTATCTACAGTTTCCAGATTCTGCACAGCCAACAGCTTCCTCTGCTGATGGGACCTGTCCCCCTTCGCTAGATCTTAATTTACACCTCTTTTTGCCTTAATCTTACTAAAACTGCATTCTTTTAAGTTATGTTTTAAAAAGGGTCTAATTGGATCCATGAATAAAATACTTTCTTATTTGATTAATTATAGACATGTATAAAATTGTGAAATAAACAGCTTGAAAATGTACCAGCGTGTTTTATGCGATGAAGACATAAAAATAAGATAAATCTTGTGTCTTTGTTTGGAGCTGGATGGTTTGGTTTATGGCTTTCAATATTACTGAGATGAAGAATGAACACCATTTAAAAAATCAGACAAAAATGCAACTCTTCTGGAGTTCATTTCAGGAGTTTAAAACAGCTTACCGACAGGTAAACACCTTTGAACTACCATTGGACCATGGTGATTGTGCAAATGTTTTGCGCATCCGGGTCTGGCATAGAAATCTTCCTTGATTTATTTCATGTTAATTTAGTCAAGGTCAGAATCAAGTAAAATTTCAACACACTGGAAAGCTTATTAATTATTGTAATTTTTATTAAAAGCAATTTTCATGTATTGTTAATCTGCTTGCTTTAAAGTAGTCTATTACATGAAGTCCTATATAAAAAATATAAATTGTAGCGCCTACGCAAACATATGCACAAATGACTTAAATGCCTTCTTAACAGTTGTTTTTTTCACCGCTTTAATTTTTTTTTTTTTTTTTTTTATAAAAAAAAAAAAAAAAAAAAAAAAAAAGCATGTAACATATTTACATAATCATCTAAACGCTGCTCTCTAAAGAGTGGGCGGCAATTGCCAGATGTTCACTAACAACATACCAAGTATTTCAAACTACACCGTGGCTACAGTATATCTGGGCCTTTAGTGTAACAAGTGGTCGCATTTTCGGTTTCAAGTCAGGTGCACAAGTCACTGTGTGTAATTCAACGCCCCAGGAGAAATCTTTAGTTATTGCCATCTTTTTTTTTTTTTTTTTTAGATACTTTGAAACCAGGATTTGGGAAATCAGTCCTCCCCATGTTCTCAAATGAAGCTGGTAATTACAAACAGCTTGACACTGGGGTAATCATGCCTCCTATGTGGAAAAAGGCCTTGCACATTTACTGTGTTTGCTGCCTAGCGTGACAGCAACACACAGCAATATTTTGCATGTAAATATGCATTAACTTGAATATGAACTATTTTTTCTTCCTTTCTGTTTATGTGTTTGCTCACCAGTGCATTGCAGCCGTGATTTATGGCCCTTGTGAAGCAGGTCAGAATGTTGAGGCTGACTTTATTTACTAAGGTAGCCATTAAAGATGACTTCACCTCCCTTCAGTGAATGAAATCATGCTGCAAGGGAAATCATCATAATTGTCATATTTTATCAGCATTGTACTCGAGATAAACCACGGGCTGCTGGGCTCCGTGCTCCAAGCATTCCGATGGTTTGTGTTTGGAAGCGCGTGAAGAGAGAGAGACGTAGATACACATAGACAAAGAAAAGAGAGCCCACTGCATCACAGTAAGGTGAAGCTGTGAGATGAATGTGTGGCATTTTTGTAAGGCCTCTTGATTTTCCACAATTTTTCATTTTCACATTTTGTCACAACCTACCACCTGTTATAAATTTTGACATTTCTAGATTAAAAAAAGAAAGAGCACCAAATTATAGGTCAGGAACAAATGCTGGGGGAGATTTGTGAGATGAGAAGAAAAGCACAGATAAAATAGTAAGTAACAATGGTAATAGATGTAAGATGAAAAGCATGAGATTTAACTTATCTGCTCACATGCAGTCAACTTGCTGTGCTGTTTTAAAAGCTCAGTTTATCACGTCAGCACTTATTAACACATTGTGTCGCAGATGTGTGCGTCCTTGAGAGTGCAAGGGGAAATTGGGGGAGCGAGATTTAAAGCTGAATTACAATTTGAGTTTAACTGATTGGTCCAAGACTGAACACTTAAAAGGTGTCTGTGTGTATCTTAAAGGCCCCATTTGTCTATTTGATCAATTGATAAAAAGATTATATGAAATATGGAAGTACAAAAAGACATCTATTGTTATAAAAGTAAAAAAAAAAATTGTCAATGAAATCTTATAATGTTAAAAACCAAAGAATCAGCATACAGCCTCCAAACATGACAAAAGGAAATTCCTTTCCTTTAAATGAAATAAGTACTAAAAAAATTAAAAAAAAATTATATATTCACACACACACATATATATATTTTTATTTGCTAAACATTAATAATTTAACCTTGTTAAATGTAGTGTTTTATATATATATATATATATATATATATGCACACAATCAAATGTTAGATTGTGATTAATCACATCCAAAATATGCTCTTATATATGTGTGTGCACTGTGTATATTTATTGTGTATTTATTATGTATTATATATATTATGTGTAATATTTAACACTCATTTATGTATATTTAAGATTTTCGTTTTTTACTTTTTTCTACAATAAAATATATCAACACAGTCTCACGACCAATTCGTACATATTCGTACAAGGTGCCAAATTTGTGCCAATTCGTACAAATTCGTACGATTTGTCTAAAACCACGTGATGGGTAGGTTTAGGGGCGGGGTTACGTTTAGGTCTTTCTTACAAATGTACGAATTGGCATCTCATAAAATATGTGCGATTTAGAATAAATCGTATGAGTTCGTACGAGTAAGGTCGTACAAATATATATATATATATATATATACACACACATATTTATTGGATGTGATTACAGCAATTGCGATTAATCATTTGACAGTACTTATAAAATCTAGAACTTAATAAATACAATAATAAATACAACTAAATCAAATTTAGAACAGAACACGTCAGCTCCACCAATATGAACCCAATGCATTGTGCATCCCTATATTTTATTATGCAAACCGATGTTTAGCAGATCATTTCGAAAAGGAAAATTAGTGCAGCGTTTTTTTTACAATTCACATGGCAGGCATTTCAAATTACACAAAGCAAAGGAGAATTACCACAGTGTCAATTAAGAAAACAACTGTATTTATGTTCCGTTCCATCAGTCCATTAATCAGTGCTTTGTGTTCTCAGCCTCTGTTCTTCTCCCTGGCACAAAACAGAAGCAAATAGAATAGTCAAGGCCAGGGAGAAATCTCTCTTTTCATGCACCAGAAGGTTCGGCTGCTCACATCAACTGTGCTTATTGTGATCTCCAAACAAGAAGCCTCTTAAGTGATTTACATACTAACATCAAATTGTCAGATGCTACGGATCTCAAACATTGTGCTGTGACAAGAAAAGTACAAATAAAATGTCACATAGAATGTTTTTCATTTCTTACTCATAAATCACTAAGGGCCATTCATGGTGGCACAGACTGTATGGCCCTTTAAAAAAAACAAAACCGGAAATATGTCCTTGCAATGAATGCTAGCTCAACTTGAAAGACGCACTTCTGTTCCAACATTCACTCCAATTCTAATAATAGACAACTTGAGTAATGTGGTGTAAAAAATAAAAATAATAATAAATAAATAAAAATACAGTGATGTTTTGTTATACAACATTTATTCTTATGTACATACACATGCAGTAAAAAGACTGGTAATAGGGCTGGGCATTTTTTTTTTCTTTACACCTGATGCATTTTTAAGAAACTTTAATATAAATGACTTACGAGCTCAGGGAAGGCAGTGCAAGCAAACTGTATGAAATTCAGTCAGTCATACGTATACGTATAAGTCCTCTTATAAGCTATATTTGGGCATTCTTTACTAAGTAATGTTCCGTTGCATCTCCTACTGAAAAGAAGCTTACAAAACCTCAGCAAAAAATAATTAAGCTTAACGAAATTTAAACTTAACATTTCTGCAAATTATGGTTTAATCTTATTTTCTAAATATAACCAATGCTAATAATAATAATAAAGTTGATGTGCACAGTTTTTTTTTTTTTTTTGCTAACCTCTTAGGGTTATGTTAATTATCTGAAAATGTAAGGCCTTGATGCAAGTGCGGCTCATTTAATCAAGATCTCACTCTTTAAAACACTCAAGGTGTTTACACTCAACAGGCACAGGCTTCTCTATACAACTGACTGAGATATAAGTTAGGGGAAAAATCAAGGAAAGATCTAAAGACCAAGGGAAAAAAAAACATAACTTCAATAAAACTAGAATGCTCTAGGATTGAAAGTAAAACCCCCATATGGCTGCAAAAGACTTGCAGGAAGACTTAACAGAGAAATGTTGTAGTGGTGAATCAGTCCACTGTGCTGCATTATTGGCACACACATGATATACATGGAAGGCTCGTCAGAAGGTAACCTAACCTGCCATCTCTTCACGAAACATGTAATTTGCAAAATACAACACATATTCGGTCAAAAGCTCAAATGTAAACACGGTAAAATCAGCTGACATCAACACAATTCATCAACACAAACATTTGGAATTTAGGCTTTTATGGGCACAGTAAAAATACTATAAAGTTGCAGTAAATAGTTTCAAAGAGTTGTGATCGTCTTTTCTTCCCTATAAGAGTAAAATGGCTTCTCGACCAAGGAAAAACAATGCAAGGCAGGATTTCATTTGGTCCATCAGTAATTCAAGAGTTCGCGCTTCCTTCTGATTACAACTAGAGCGTATTTGGCATGCTGTACGGGGAGCGAGTCCCACTCGAATCCCACTCGCCCCCCGGGGAAGACGCGAAATAAAGGTGGAGAAGGGGAGGAGGAGGGATGCGTAACGAGATAGAGAGGAGAGGGAAAGGAGCCTATGTAAGGGGATTGTTTCTGGATTTGATTGAGCAATTAGAAAATTGAAAACAGCTGTAGCTAATCATTGTGTCATTGCTTCTCCCGAAACTTGTTTGTGACAAAACGGCACATGTTAATTTTAAGGTGGGTGAACTATGAAATTAATAATTTATATATATATATATATATATATATATATATACATATAATACATTTAAGGGCATTAGAGTCTGGCTAAAGCAATTATTAGTATTTTTTTAAAGTAATATATTTTCTTTGTTGAAATGATTTAATAGCAATTTGTTAATAGCAAAAGTTGATAAGATTCCTATTAATGCAATATAGAATTTTTATTTATTTATTTATTTGTTTTTTGCATTACAATAATATTAATTGACATTGAATAAATACTTGTTTGTCTTGCAGAAGTTTTTTTTTTTCTTTTGATTGTGCACGACACAACATGAAGTCATCAAATAATGACCAAATGTATTATTCAGACCCCATGGGCAGGCAACAAAATTCCCTCTAAACACTAAACTTTTCCTTAATGCACATTTCAATTTAAAACACCTACTTGAAGGCAATTAATGAACTGTGATGTGTTTACTAATAAAATGGCTGACAAAAGAATATTAACTCCCCAAATCAGTCAAGTCTAATGCCGTTTTGTGCCAAGCTAGCATTTCTTTGAATGAAGTGGCTGATGTCTGTTTCAGATAAATCTCACGCTCCTCCAGAAGGACACACTGTTTGCAGTCTGTGATTAGCATCTGCCGATGAACTGTCAGTCAAAATGCGCAAGTGTGAAAAAATGATGATGTGTGAGACAAACACCTGTTCTTGAATACTCTATCTTTGAACAAGAGATGATACCTCGCAGCATTTTACAGCAATTTTAACTCGTTGCATCCACACAATGTCTTTAAAGTGAAACACTACAGTGCCTGGAGTTAAAATATAATCATTCACAGCATGCAATTTACAATAACAGTTCACCATAATCAATCGTAATCACTGTTCTGCTCTGTCTGGGATCTGTGTTTTGAATTCAAGTGTTTCTGTATTGTATTCACGGAGCATGTTAACTATGAATGAGTAGGTGTATCCAAATGCTTTTGTGTGCATCTCAAAGCATGCTTTTTCAATCTAATCCACCAATATATCTGCATTCCTTTCAGTTACATGAGTTCACATGCATCCAATACATTAGGACACGTTTGCTCTGAGAGAAGCATGACGAAGCGTAAAGTATGTTGGAAAGGTGCATGCACGTACTGAAGCTTAACCATTTGCAAAAGGTCGGTGTGACTCAACAGGAAAGGAGGCATTAGTTACACTGCATCCTACTCACATTTTTGTGATACAAATGCATGCCGTGTCAAACGTCAAAGCTTGTGCATGCTAATCTGAGACAGCCAACCTGGCAACTCTCTGTTAAAGTTTGCCATTGTTTGTGGCAGATGTATGTCTTAATGAAAGTTTGGGGGCAGCATGTTCTATTACAAGGAGAGGAATCTATAAATAACTACCTGCCACACTCCTGACAATTTTTCCTGCATCCCTCCTCCACACCAACCGCCCCTCTTCTCTCTATGCATATGTCCAGGAGCCTGATTACAGACTGCAAGCCAAAACCTGCCTTGTATTAGGGCTGTTTGCTAAAGCGTGCATCACTATTATTGTCGCCAGAGGTGTCATGCCCATTCAAACTGCCCTCTGAGATATTTTAAGAATGTTTTTTTGCATATGATAAGTATAGAATAGTTAACCAAAAAATTAAAATGCACTTACACTCTGGGCATCCAAGACGTAGATGAGTTTTTTTCTTCATCAGATTTGGTAAAATGTAGCATTGCATTAATGTCTCAGCAGTGGATGCTGATAAAAACAGCTGATAAAAATAATCCATATCACTCCAATCCATAAGTTAACATCTGGAGAAGACAAAATCTGCTTGTTTGCAAGAAACAAATCTTTATTATTAATATGTTTTAACTTTTAACATTACTTCTGGACACAGACAAGGTAACTTTTAAACTGGAGAAAGCAAGATAACAAATAGAGTACTGGTATTTCGCTACAGTTTGATGTAAAAAATGTCTTGATGATGATGGATTTGTTAATTACATACTTTGGTCTTAAGACATTTACTGATGGTCTGGAGTGGTGTGGTTTATTGTGATTTTTCATCAACTGTTCTGACAGCACCCATTCACTGCAGAGCATCCAATGATATGCACATGATGCACAGTTTTTTCAGAGAGTGTAGAGTCCTGTTTACTACATGAACATGAGGACTACTTATTTCCTTGAATATTGCACCACAGTAAAAATTCTCAGCAGGAGTGAATTAAACAGCCAAGATGGAATAAGCATCCCTTTGTCTGCCCAGAGCTGTTTTAATGAAAGGGGGCTTGACTATGTGTGTGAACAATATTACAAAACTCTCTCCCTTTGGGGTAGAATAGGAACTAATCAATCATAATCGCTGGAGGAAAGCACCACAGTTCATTCAAGTCCAATATGGGATGGAAACGTGCACATTATATGCATTAGCAACACTGTACAGCGTATAACCGTGTGAATTATTAGATTAACGTAATGATTTTGTTGCTTTCAGACAGAAGGTCCCCTTGTGGAGCCAGTGGAACGAGGGATTGTCTTACTGCTGGGAACCGGTTGAAATTCAATTGTTTATTTACTGGTATGAAAATCCAGAATGATAAAGCAATGTCATAAAGAGAAAGCAGGCCTTAAAAAACTGAATAAAAACATTGCTACTGGTTTGAGTCGTGAGTCGTGGGGCATAAGCACAACGGATGTTGCCTGTACATTTATTCTCTTGTTAGACTAAACACATTTTACCCACCAAATGCTGCATATTTAAGGAACATCACACGATTTAACAAATTATATTGGTTTTATAGTACAACAATTTAATATACAAGTAGTTTTAGACACTATAAAATCATTTTGTCTGGTTTTGCCTGGCAAATGAAAATGCTTAAAATGAAGACTTAACAGAATCAACTGTTGCTGTAAGAAACATACAGTAGTGGTGGTGTCACTGGATGGCACTCCAGCTTCCAGCGAACTCTCTGTCTTTATGTCTGCTATCATTCAGGAACTCTTATAAATGAACTCATGTCTCCGCCCACTCGTTTGTTGTCTAGGTACTTCATTGTTTGTCGCCACCCTCTGACCTAGATTCATCTGTATAAACCCCCCCTGTGTTTGTATGTTTTCATGGTTCATTACATCGTCAACCTGGTTCTTGGATTTCCTTTCGTGTTCATTCGTGTCTTTGTTTTCTAGTTTGTTTTGCCTTTTGGATTTATTCGTTGCCGACCTTCTGCCTGTACCCGGATTTTGCCTCTGTCTTTTCCCCTGGACTGATTCATGGTATTTGAACATTGCTCGTTTGCTTGAACATTTTCTCGTTTACTCTACTGCCTTTTCCTCTACTACCCCGTTTGCCGGCGATCGACCGTTTCTGTCTTGACCCTGAGCCTGTTAATAAACTTACTGCACATGAACTCGCACGCCTCGCATCCTCATTGTAACAGGTGGTTAGATACTGAAAAAGTCAAGTTTTTAATCAAGTTGGTTAAATAACATCAGTAAACTGTGAATTCACTCACATGAATCAGTTTATGAACGATATCGGTTAAATGACAGGTGGTTAAGTAAATTACTCGATTACTCATACATATCAGTTTTGAGCACATCATTTAAAACAACAGATTACATGAAAAGAACTATGAAGCAGTGCTCTGAAAGCACCTACTGTACGACTACCTATAATGGCTAATGAATCAAATATCGTGCCTGTAAACATGAATTAGCTTACTTCCACACTGAAAAATAAGGTTAATAATTCCAAATGACTATGAATAAGAATATGCAACAGCTGGAAGCACTGCTAAATATCCAAGAGTTCCTGTACCCTCATACAGCATTCACACAATCATGCCAACTAAACACTACACTGGATGATCTGATCACAGATAGAATTGCAGGAAAGATGTCTCCTCTCAAACTGAACGGTGCTGCGCTAACAACCTTGAGCTCAAACGAAAGAACTTACATCATCAAAAAAGCTCACCGAAGGCTCTTCTTCTATGACAGCTCAAAAAGTTTTGCCGTATCAAAGAACGATTGGCTTCAGTCCTATAGAGCAGCGATAGAAAGCGTATTAACTTTTTCAATCACACAACTCCACAGATCAGCAGAGGAAGTTGGAGGACAGTATTGTGCCTCAAAAAGCATTGACTGCCATCTCAAAGCAAGCAGTGAAGACCTGAAATTTCAGGATTCTACATACAGTAATATCATCCACAACAGCGCTTACTGGAAAAATATCCAAAATCTTCATTCCTCCGCTCAGTGATATAATGACACATTTCTCCAAATCTGATGCAATTTGCCTGCTGCTCTGCTAAAGGAGTGTTTGTAGCTCAGATACATAGCTTTGCATTTCTGTCTATAACTCTCTGCTGTTTAAAGTGATAATATAAAACCCAACTCCCTTAAAATTTCCTATTGTATATATTTATTTCCTATAGTATATATATAAGGTGAGTGATTTATTTATTTATCTTTGCCAAATTTCGATTTTTGGTTACTATTCTTTCAGTGCACACAAAATAAACATATCCCAGAAACATGCACTGAAATAGTAACCTAGAAATAAGGTCAATAAATAAATTAATTCAATCACATTTCGCATTGACATCGCACCTGCCACATCTGAAATGTAAATGTAACCCATACAGTATGTCCAAATCTAAGATATGCTTAAAACAACAGCAAACATACCCTGTGAATAATAGACATGGTTAAAGAGGCAGCTTTTCCAACATCCCCTCTGGGCAGGCATGTCAGGACAGCAGTGGGTGTTTGGGACTGACCCGAGCCCATCCTGCTCCTGGCCCACCTGGGCTCCCTGTACGCAAACACTTCGGGAATCACAAAATGGAGCAGCGGCTTAGCTCAAAATAAAATGAAAGAGACTAAGTAACCATGGCAATAAGTGATGGATTTGGAATCTCTTTTGGAAGTAAAAATATATCTCAGGGTGTACCTAAGACTGCTGCGAAATCTCTCTTACTCTCTAACCTCTAGTCTCTCAGTCCTTCCACCTCTCAAGGGTGGTGATTTACTCATTTTTTCCCACCAGCCATTCAGTCATTTTAAAATAGATCTAAACGATGCCGGCTACCCCTCTGATGCAACACAATGATGTGGATCTCGTCAAAATGCACACAATACGTTGGATACAAGACATTGTGCAGCTCTTCAAAAGAAGGAAAAAAAATCTCCCACACAAATTTTATTTCTAGGTCAAAAATTCCCATGGGGTTTCGAAACACAGATGAAGTGAAACACAAATTCAAGCGAGCCTGCGCCACGACAGAGCTCACAGAAAGAGATGGAGGAGAGAGTGAACGAGTGCAGAGAGCAAGAGACATTTGACTTAGTCACTGTATATGCACCAGAGATATTATTTATTTGATATACTTTATTAAAACATAAACAATTTTCCAGCATTATACACTTAATAGAGACATTCAGGACAGACAGAGAAAGCGATTTATGGGCTGCTTCATTGATCTGCACTACAGTGTTTAATAACTGTTATGTATGTACATACATCCCAGAGGGACATATTTTTATACATGATATGATACAGTAATAAAGATATTAGTAAAACAATAAATTTTTTAAAATGTGTCCAATAATTGTTGAATGTGTTGTGCAAACAAACCGTGTTTATTAGCATTAAGCATAAATATTTTGTGTCTTAGCATTTTGTATTTTTTGTTATAAATATATATAAACATTTTTTTATTTTTTTTTATTTCAAAGCATAAAACTGCTGATTTTCAGTGATTAAGAATCGATCATTGATGGTTGAGCTGATGGTTTTAGCCATCTGTTGTGCTGCTTTGATATTGCTGTTATTGGTTATAATATTATGCAACTTGTTATCGTAATCGTAAACACTAAACATAAAATAAAGAGTGGGAACAGTTTTACCATTGTTATTCAGTAATTAATATACATTACAGCAGCTGGAATCACATTTACACAAAATAGCTTGCTGGATTTTTTTGTGTTTAAGTAATCAATCACATTAAACCAGTTGTTCTCAATAATAAGATACAAAAATATTTAAATTAATAATGAATAATTAATAAATTAGTTTTAATTGTTACACATTAATTATTAATCACAATAAAACAGCGGTTGTTGAGAGGCTATTTTAAAAAGTATATTAAAAAGTTATTTAAAAGTTTATATAAAAATTGTGCATAATAATAAGTAAATATTATATACAAAACTACAAAAAAATATATATATATAATTTATTTATTTATTTTGTAAAGAGCATACAGTACAACTACAGTACTGAACATAAATTCTGGAATAACTCACTGAAAATAGTTGTTATTTATTTGAGATTTTCATGTCTGCATCTAAATCTTCTTAATGAAAATATTAACCCTCATAAGTCCCTTATTTCTTGTTTACACATAGGGTCTTTGGGGTCAATATGACCCCAAGGATTTTCAACGTAACTATGAAAAATAAATACATTTTTAATGATACAAATAATATATCATTGTGTTCGTTTACTTCTCATCTATACATTAATGCTGTGTTTTCGGCGATATTAAGTACTTTGGGACCTATTTACCACGAAATTCCTCAAGTACGTTTTTAGTTTGCTTGTAAAATATTAATTTTTTACAGAAAAATCACTTAAATGATGGCATAAATTTTATTTAAGTTGTTTCTGGATGTTGACCTAGGTGTTGGGTGTATCATTCTGCCATCTGTTGGTTGGAGATAAACGTATGGGGGTTACAGTTTACGTAATAATTTGTTTTGACCAATAGGGGGCCCATAGAGACCCATTCATTTTACTGGAAAAGACCAACTGATCATAACACAACTACTGTGATTTTTTTTCTAAATGTATTTGTATATTACCATTAGAAAATACATTAAAAATAAATGTGTGTATGTGTGTGAGAGTGTGTGTGTGTGTGTGAGAGAGAGAGAGTGTGTATAAGTGTGTCTAAAAAGTGCTGTCTGAGGCAAACATACCTATGTAAGAGTGTGTGTGTTTGTTTGTGTATGAATGTGTGCGCGTGTGTGTTTGTGTGTATGTAAGTTTTTGTGTCTTTTTGAGTGTGTCTTTGTGTGTGTGTGTGTGTGTGTGCGCGCATTTGTGAGTGTTGGTGTGTGAGGGCAGGTCCGTGAATTATGTCACACCACTTCACATCTTTGTTCTGCATCTGTGGCTTCAATTTTATTTGCCACATTTTATGAAAATGTTCTCTGTCGATCCTGTTTTGTTGTCATACATGTGTGTGTTTGTGTGTGTGTGTCTGTGTGTGTGTGAGCATGTTTTTTCTACATTCCATTTGTACCCTAGTTCAAGACCTTCTTTCCGGTGTGAAAATTTTCAGTGTTATGCTGGGTTTAGTGATTTTTTTTTTTTTTTTTGACAAATGAAAAAAAAAAAAGCGCTTTTTATTACATTTCCCATTCATTTTTGACCCTATTTGTAAAAAATTACATACCTTCAGAAAGACAGAATCAAGTCCAGTTTTTTTAATGTAAATATAGAAGGAAAATGATGATAAGTCACAAAATTTTATTCCATTGAGATGAAGGAAAACATTTTTTTTCGTTAAGGAAAAGGTGGTCGGGGTCATATAGACCCCAAGGTCCTTTTGAGGGTTAATAGTGGTCTGCGCTTCACTACAATACATTTTCCTCGTTCTGTGGTCCATCGCGCAACTTTTGATAGGTGATTAGCTATAATAAATTAGGCGGTGTGCCAAAGAGCCAAAAGACTCTGCCTCGGTACGGGAAACGGAGGACTCTTATTATGTTTTAATGTTTGGCTGACCAATCAGCAGAGAGGGGAGTTTCACTCCGCCCACGCGTAGAGATCGACCATTCATGTGGTTCACTCCTTTTCTGTCCCTGAAGGAAAAAAACGAAAAATGGAGCAGAAATCTTGTTTTTTTTGTTGTTTTCACGAAAAATGCTACTTTTTTGTCAGTTTTTCAATAAACATTAAAAAACGAATTATCTGAAAGTACACGGGCCGTTTTCAAATATAATATAAAATTCAAATAGCTTTTAAGCAGCTCTGAAAATAAAGTGGTGCAATTTAACTCAAGTAAAGTTAGTATTTATTCAGATTTTGTTCAATAACAGTGTCAAGTTAATTATGACACAAGTTCAGTTATAAGTAGCTCTATAGAAGACACCAGTAATACAAATCTTATTTGTGACCGAATAAGGAGCAAGTTTAATATTCAGTGTTTATTATAATAGAATATGTTGAGGCCAAAGCAGAGCTTATTATTATTTTGCCATTGTTGTTATTTTATAATAAACGTGAATTCGTATCTGTAATGTTTGAAGCACACGACTATTATAGATAATATACAATTGCATCTGTAATGTTTGCAGGCATGTGGCAAATTAATTTAAATATAATAATAATCATTTAATTTATAACTTGACTGATGATTATAATTTTGTTGTCGTTCTGTAATAAACAATATACAATTGCAGCTGGAATGTTTGAGAGAACTATTATGCATAAATATGTACAAACACACACACAGAAGTGTTATAATATATCATTGCAAGGTTTTTTTTAGAAGCATGGCAATTCATTATTAGCAATATTGATCATTTTCTTTGTAACTATAACTACAGGCTAAAAAGAATTACCCAGAAGCCTGAGGGTGTTAAATAGATCTGAGTTCAGAGCAGGAGATCATCATTTGCACAACACTCTAGCCATGCCAGTGACTCAGAGCAGGACTCACACTGCGTGCAGAACAGCACAGATCAGCAAATGTCACTGAACAGATGGAGTGAGCGCTCTGGTCAGTCCACTTATCTTGGTAGGCCAGGCCAGCAGCAGGTGGGTGACGGCCCTAACCATCAGGTAGAGATATAGACACATGATTTTACTCCAGCTAGCAAACATTGGCTATTTCCACCAGAGAGCAATGGGCTGTGACTAACGCGGTGGTTGTGACCCCTTCCTAGAGAACATGCCACTCGTCTGCCGCTTGCCTGCGGGGAGAATCGTAAGACGAATTCATTCGTCATCATTCGACACTAATGTTTCAGCAATGTTTAGGACACATGCTCATTTGATAGCTGTTTTATTTTTTATTAACTAGTACAGTTATTTTTTATACACTGTACTATATAAAAAAATAAAATGGCTTTTTATTTAGCCATGAAATGAAATATGTTTAGTAATTACCTTGAAACTGAGTAAAACAGCACTGAGCACTGAGCCCATTTTCTAATGTAGTCTACACTTTCTTTCATGTTTGGAAAACAGCTGCTGACACTTTGTGAACCGTGACACACTATCTGCTCTGTTATTATTTTTTTATTCACTATAATCTTAATGCTTATCATGGTGTTAATGAGAGTAAATCTGCTTTAAGAGGTAAACAGAGCGGTGCCGCCAAATAACACAGTTGTGGGAAGGAAGTGAGAAACAATGCTAAAAATGCTTGTAGTTTATGTAGAAGAGCCTGCAGGAAGTGTCTGATGGGCACACACGGTGGAGTGTGTACATGTGAGAGCATGTTCTCATTAGTGCGCTTCTCAAACTGGGTTTGCGCATTATTAGAGGGCTACAGCCTGTAATGATGAGGGCTCTAATTAGTGATGGTCCTGTAGGCAGTCGTGTGCTGTACGTCTGGAGTGAAAAAGAGAGTTAAAGGAACCAAAGAAGAAATCGTGTACTGGTCTTTTTGGGTAAAGGTCAGCGACAGCTTGTTCAATGCTAAAGGGTGACTGCCAGATTGAGTGTTTTATTTATTTATTTATTTATTATTATTTTTTAGCTCAGCAGGAGCAACCAAAAAAAAAAACACATCTGTGCTTAGCTTCCAGTTTGCACCAAGCAATAAATATAAAGAGCTAAAGAGAGTTTAATTAATTGAGCTTAATTAAGTTTTGAAAAGGGAAATAGATTAAATTTCACTGAGATGGTGATAACCTACCTAGATGCTGTGATGTAATGCATCCCAAGATGATCTGATTTTGGGAACCATTAATAAATTGATGGGAAGAAATATGAATCATGAAAGGCTGGAACAGTATTATTTAAGTAGTTATAGTTATATACTTTTGTAGTATTTACTAATATTTTAAATAAGCTTTGAATATTTAGTATTATATTTTCTCTTGTCATTTACAATTTAGTTTTGGTCATTTATTTTGAGTGTGTCTTTATATATACTGTGTGTGTGTATATATATATACATTATATACAGTACTGTGCAAAAGTTGTAGGACACTAGTATTTTCACCAACAAAAAATGGTTTTAAGTGGGTTATTTCTGTCTTCTGCGTTAGGGTGTCAGTTGAAAATATCAGTTTACATTTCCAAACATTATTTTTGTCATTAATTGTA
>JAUCMU010000133.1:327433-353791 GCA_032275025.1 Enteromius treurensis
GGGATATTTTGTACAATTTGCGGACATCAGGGAGCCACTATCAATATACGGGGCACTAGAGCTGGGGTGGCAAATGGTTGCATCAACAAATGTCTTTTTATATCAGTTTTGTATTTGTTAACACTATTGGGTAGGTTTAGGCCACGTGTCCACCAAATCGTTTTTTGGCAGCTGAAAACAGCAGGCTCTCTGCTGAAAACACTCAGCTGTGAGCACTTGAGAGCCCAACGTTTTTTTTCCCCTTTGACACGCTGTGGTTACTATGATATGAATATAAGCTGTAGTAATGGCAGCTGCATCACAAATTAAATGTTTTTCCTGACATTATATTTCATAACAATATGGTAATAGATCTAGTAAAAAAAAAAGTATCAGAGACAAACAATATTAACTCCTCCATTGTTGTTCAGCTGTAATACGGCCCATAGTCCTGCCCCTCCGGTACTCTGATTGATTGACTGACTAAAAAGTAACAGTGATGAGTGCAGTATTTTACCCAAAGTTGAACATTCTTCAACTCCAAGCGCCAAAGAAAAAAACCCTGTAACGCTCCCTTTTATAGCAATTTATGAAATACGCTAGCTGTGGGGAGAAATAGGTAACACCTTATTTCGATAGTCCACTTTAGTTATTCTACTAACAGTAAGTAACTTTGCAACTACAGGTCAACTGACAGTCATTAGAGTATTAGTAGACTGTCTGCTTAATATCTCCTGATACTTTATTTTGATGAGTTCACAACACACTACATACTGACTATCAGAAACTTTGCATGTATATGCCTACTTATTCTACTAACCCTAAACCTACCCTAACAGTCTAATCTGAGAGTTAGTAGATTTGTAGTTATAAATTAATGAGAATTAGTTGACTTGTAGTTGACGTAGTTACAAAGTTACTTATAGTTAGTAGAATGTCTAAATGGACTATCGAAATAAAGTGTAACTGAAAAATGCTTTAGTGGACACGCGGCCTAACATTTAGCAACAGTTCATGGATATTTAAATTCTGAACCACCACAATACATACCTTTATCAATGTAATAAAATGACATGAACCTGTGTTTTAGCACCATTCAGTGGACATTTCTCTTTGAAACTGTGCGAAATGTGCAGTAAGGTACGTAAAAACAGTGCTGCACAAAATGTGCGCCGAGGTACATATTTTTATGAGACCAAGTTGGAAGCAAAGCTCACGCAGGAGTCACTTTAAAACCAGTCAGCTTTCAGTTTGTCAATGCAACGAATTAAAGCAACCAGTGAACAATGAGATCACACATTTACTCATGCCTACATGAAGCCAAGCGTTTAAAATAGACTATGGATCTTCTGCTATATAATCACAGAACCTCCAGCTACTCCATTTGCATGCGAAATGACTAATATATAAATACCATACTGTGATTAAAAGCAGTGAGCTCATATATCCGTCTCGGTGCATTCTGCCCAAGTGTAGCAGCACAAGCACACACACACACAAAGCCGTTCTGCAGCTGTCACTAGCTGACACGGCCCTGCAGCGCACCATGTGTTGTGTAAGTCTGATGAAAGCAGAGGTTCAGTAGCATCCCAGGATGGCTGGCCCTCTTGTTTCGGTGGCGCAGCTGTTATAGTACAGCATCGTTCCTCTCCCTCAGTCTCTTTCTCTGTTTCCTTCCCCTCCCTTCCATCCCTCCACTTCCTGACAAATAGGACAAAGATCTGTGAATCCCTAATTCCTCCAGTGGCACAGAAGCATTGAAGAGCGGAAAGCATCTGGTTATTCTGCTGTTCTCTTTTTTTCAGCCCTCTTACATCTCCACAACACTACCAGAGAGGAACAGAGAAAGAGAAACAAGAAGAGATGGAAAGAGGCCTTGCTTTCAATGCTAGATGGATGCTCCATGTTTTTTAATGTTTGCTTATAGGTCTCGTGTGCATTTACATCTTCCCTGAGGATAGGTGTTGTAGCTCAGAGCTTGCTCTTTCCAAACCCAGGAGACCACTCAGTTATGTGCCAATTAAAGGTGACGGGTTTTTAATATTTTCCAGTTTAATATGCAGAGAATCAGTTATTTACTTGAAGTGAAATAAATAAATGAATAAAAACAGAGACTTAAGATGAAGGGGGACCTTTTACTTGTTTAAAAAACAGTTAAAACAGTACAACTGTGAAATAATATTGTCATTAAATAAGCTGTGTTCTGTTTGAAGATAAAACATAATTTATTCCTGTGATCAAAACAAAAATTTCAGCATCATTTCTCCAGTCTAAAGTATCACATCACCCTTCTGAAATCATTCTAATATGCTCATTTGATACTCAAGAAACATTTCTTAATATTATTAATGTTCAAATTATTCAATGTTCATTATTAATGTGTCCTTATAACTACAGTATTACTTTCTCCAAAATAAATTAAAAATAAATAAATAAATAAATAACTTACTAACCCCAGATGTTTTAACAGTAGTTTATTATTATTATTATTATTGTTGTTATTATTACTATGTTGTTGTTGGAGTATTTGGCATAAGTAACAAACTGTGTTATTACAGGACACTGGGTTGCATGGTAATGCTTGCAGCAGAGTTATTAAAAATAACACATATTAAATGAACCTGAGTTTCTTTGCACACTTTATGAAACATATATGACTAGACTAGTGGGAGATTGATGGGATCTTTCTCAGGCGAAACATAGGAGAAGCGGGAGACTGGTTACTTTCTGAGAGACAAGATTGAGACATTAAAGAGAAAGTCACGAGGTTGAGTTGAGCGTCTGTAATGGTCTCACTATGGCAGCGCTTCAGTGCAGCCTCAGTCGTGACAGTCTTGCCTCTCGCTGGCCAGTGCTGGTTTACTATTTAATTAGCGCAGTTCCCGTCACACTGACTGTCAACTCCAGCGGTGAACGTGCAACCCTGTCTTTAAGACAGTAAACTTGTTCTCCTGCTTCCTGACAGAGAGATCTCCATGGCAACTACACTTGACATTGAGCATAGCTGTGTGGCTTTCTTTGTGCAGGTGGAGTTCTTTAACATCGTTAGCGTCATGGCCATTAAGAAAGAGAGGAATTTAGTTCTTTGGGTTAAAACCATGCCTTCTGAACAAGCAAATACAATGTAAAAAAAAAAAAAAAAAAAAAACCTAAGCAAATATAATTGTCTTATGTTTGAGAAGGAAATACTATTCCAATCCTTTGAATTGAAAAAAAAGTACTTGAACTGTTTACTTGAATTAATTAAAATACTTTTGTAATACACTTTCTGAGAGAAAATAGTTCAACGTACAGTCTCAACTATGACAAAACTATTTTATCTTGAAAAGCAAATGCTAATACAGATATTATTATTAATAATAAAAATAATAATTTGCAAGAGTTACTAGCATTGTACAGTGATACAGAACCTACACATGAAAAGCACTTTGTAAAAAAAGAAGACAAAATTGTGGAAAAAAAGATTATTGGAGTTCATTTTACAAAAAAAATAAATAAAAAAAAATACTATTTTAGTTTGTATGTAATTCACAGTGTTTCTTATCAATTCTTTGTAGCCGAATTGTTTGAGAAATTTCCGATTGACAAATTTCTCTCCAGCAATCTTTAAGTGCATATTCATAACACAAAACATCTGTAATCTGTAATCATACAGTCTATTAATACTCTAATGACTGCTAGTTGACATATAGTTGCAAAGTTACTAAATGTTAGTATATTGTCTATAGTGAACCATCAAAATAAAGTGTTTCCTTAATTTAAAACAAAACACATAAACAGGGATGTTATACAAACAAGCATTTAGGGTTTTGTAACCAATGGATTTTCATGATTTGGGATATTTTCAATCATTTGTTATTTATAGTTTATATTTCCAAAAATATATTTGAGAGCTATAAGCATGGCAAAGTTTGTATTTACTATGCACATACCCAGACTTTTTGGTGCCGGAAAATTACAATTTAAAAAATAAATGCGTGGTTTTAAGTCAGAAAGGGTTCTGTTAAGGTGAAAAATATTTATTTTTGATCTCTATTTCAACCTAACTTTCATATTGCAGCTCTTCTGGCCCACAGGGCCATTCTTTTACACAGAGTCCATAGTGTACTGGAACGTTCATGCCTTTCTGCCTTAATGTCCCCTGTGGCAGCCTCCATGGCCCATGAGAACTGCCTTTTCCCCCTCTCTGTCTACCAGAGGAGCGGAAGTGTTGCCTTTTCGTCCATTATGTATTATGGCACCCAGTCAGTCATAAAGCGGGCAAAACACCCCTCTCCAATCACACACACACCCACACACACACTCATCTCAATCAACTGTGACAATAACAAAATCTTAATCTTCTCTCCTCTGCATGGAGCTCATGTGGATTTATGGTAATTTAAGCATAATATGTCAATGCACATTGAAGGGCTATTGAAAATCTTGAAAACTTATTAAAGTGCTCATCATTTTCCAGGGAACCATAAAGATATTAGTCATGTGCTGTGTTAGCAAAATCCATATTTCAAACAAACAAGAGATAATGAACTGTGAGCAACATAATCATGTACTCGTCCCAACTGGCCTACAATGGGATTAAACGCATAACATGACTGAGAACAAATTTAATATTGTTCTTCTGGTTAATCTAATGATCCTGTGAACATGTTCAGAGTAGTATGCTACCATAAGACTTGCAATATTTCTGAAGATAGCATTAATAATGTGTGCAATGTGTTCTTGATGCATAGAACGACTATGACCTCCTACAACATGTCTGCACAACAGAGAATGATGCACAGAATAATGTATAGCCTATAATGCAAAGCACTCAATTTGACTCTCCAAGTCAGTAAGTTTTGACTTTATTCTCGTAGTATTTCGACTTTTATTCTCGTAATATTCCGACTTTATTCTCGTAGTTTCGACTTTAATCTCACAATATTACGACTTTATTCTCATAGTTTCAACTTTTTTTGTTTGTTTTTTTGGTGGCACTAAAACTCTGTCGTAGTAGAGAAAGAAAGAAAGAAAGAAACAAACAAAGAAAGAAAGAAAGAAAGAAACAAAGAAATAGAACATTGAAGTAAATTCCAAGTCTTTTTTTTTTTTTTGCAGGGATCTTTGATGGTTTATGCTGGTCCTTTTGCTGGTCCTTTGCCATCACATGACCAGCATAAACCAGCAATGGACCAGCTTAAACCAGCATAAACCAGAAAAGGAGCAATTTAAACCAGCATCCCAGCCCTCAAAACATACCAAACCAGCATATGCGTTTTTTTTCAACAGGGTTCTTACCTCTGATTCGATTCATGCCCTCAGACAAAAAACATCCCTCGACTACAAAATAAAAGTAGCCAAGTTCTGCGGGAAAACCATGGACTTGGCAACACTGCTCTGGAGTTTGCGCCCTGCTTGTGACAATAATTTATCCCGCCATATACTTTGATTTAATTGACGATTTCTATCATTTTCACATAATGAGAGCTTTTATATCAGGCTAAAAATTTTTACTTTTTAAACCTTTCAGTCATCATAATAACAAAGTGCAGCATAATGGTGTGCAGCAGATTTTACAATATTGAGGGGACAATTTGGCCATTTCTAATGATTGATTCACTTTTTTACAGCCTTGTAAACTAGTCGAGCTCAAACTTTTCTGACCAAAGCCTCTGTAAAACTGCAAGGAAATTTCTGTAAGGTAATGTTTTAAGAGATATAAGCTTCATTAAGCTTTAATAATTTAATTTAGATACATTTTCATTATTGTTGACAATCATTACACAATATATATATTTACAGGTCATTATGAAATATCATTATAATTTACAGGATTTTATACAAAATTGCCTGACAGATGCCTTGATTGTATGATCCAGATCCTTCATATATTGTTAGTAAACTGAAGTGATTGATAGCATAAATTTCCGAGTAGCAATGATCAGCTTCTTGCTTGAATACAACTGGTGCACTTTGAGGCCTTTGAAAAAGATTCGGATCCTTTGCCGAATTTTTAAGCAAGAATTTTTTTTTTCATCAACCAAAGTCTTTGACATTAAGAAATCTAATACACCAAAAAATACGTTTAAATAATGAACCATAACATTAACATCTGATATTATAACTATTGAATCAGAAAGTTTCTTTTTTTTACCATGATGTAATATCAGCTACTAGTTTTCAACTTATATCTATCGATAGTGTTAATGGTTTACAGATATATTGCATCTTTCTTCGTTGAGGTTCACTCGCCTCATCCAATCCCGAAACGCTCAAGAGATGTTAAACAGCCATAAACCCTCCGCGGCTCACCATTCAAAGTTTATACAGTGTAGAGATGAGGACTGTTTAGCATTTACACGGCCTAGGTACTGTAGACACAGCTGGAGCGGACAGTAAGTCCATCCATCAGGGTAATGGTCCATGTCAGTCTGTCCTTGTCCATGGAATCACATATACGTCCTTTGTCGTGGCCCAGCCTGTTCATATATCCCCTGGATCAGATAAAACCTTTGTTTAAATAGGGCTGAGTTTTCTTGTTGGTCCAACATCAAAAAAAAAAAAGCAATAGTAAAAGGACCTGTTGTGAAAATACCCTGTATGGCTTCCTGACAGAGTCTTTGCATTGCATCCTGCAAACTCATTTGAAAGAACAGAAGAAGTGTCAAATGAAAATGCATTGTGCTCCAGCTCTCTGCAAGAGATAAAGAAAACAAACCAAAGCATGCTTTTAAAAGATATCTGGTATACAGCTTAACTATAGGAAAATAGACTTTCACGACCGACTCCTTTTGTAAAGCTTTCTCGGATGCAGTTGGCTACGAAGTAAACATATACTAACCCAAAAAAAACAAATCCTTAAAATATATGCAAAGACAAGCATAAATATTTGATCCACAGAGTAATCTACATATGACAAATATAAGTGGTATATTGAAACTCTGGAACAAGCCCTGTACTGCATGTTTTTTCCCCCTCCTGTTGTTTGTCTTTAAGAACGAAAAAACGAAATCCTGATTTTTTTTCTTATAACTTTGACTGTTTTTCCTTAGTCTTTCCACTATACGTTTGAAATAAATCAGCAAAAGGTTTATTGTTTTATTCTTTTTTTAACACTTCCTTGTTTTCTCTTTCGGTCCGTTTCCGCGATCTAGATCCTTTTAATGCACGTAGTAAAGCCAGTAAACTATGTTGAAGAAGGAAAACACGGTGGGGAAGATCATCCTCGACCACTTGTCGATGGAGTTGACGTCGGACAGGTCTGGGATGTTGACCTTGAGCTGGGAAGCCCGTCTCCTGAGCCGGCTCTTCTTCTGGGTGGCATGGCGCTCCAGAGCGCTGTGGCCGTAGTTTTGCCTAGCCATGGCCGCCCGGCGGTACTGAAGGGTGGAGCTGTCGTAGGCTAGCATGGTGCTACGCGGGTCACCCAGACCCCGGGACAGATCAGACGGACCCATTTCGTTCTTCATCTCAACTGTGGTCAGCCGGATATCATCGGGGGTCATCTGGAGAGATAAGAAGCATTGTAGGATCAGGTGCATTTAAGTCATCAAATGGTGCATTATTGAAAAGCCCTCTATGCATTGTATTTGCAAAACCAGCATTTTTCTGAGATGCGTGCACAGGTTTTTTCAAAACATGTTTTATGCAACTAGAACCCGTCTTTTAAAATCACAGAGCACAGGCTAATGCTGTTTTTGGATACATTGAAATGATACACAATGATGGATTTCATGAACTAGATGTTGAAAAGAAGTGGACTGTCCCTTTAAAACCATGATGAATGCAGTACAACTATAGCGATAGTTACACTGCACTCATAGTAAGCTGTAGAGTAAAAGCGTTCCAGGCAATAATATCCAGGATTATTTCCGAATTTCAACCATGGCATGGTTAAAATTCTGTCTGCGTGTAAATCAGCCCAAATAAATGCAAATAAAAAAAGAGGCAAAAACATGAAGGCAGAAGTCTAGAACAGCGGTGAGGAGTCAAGTTGAAAAGACGGAGGTAAGGACAGGCCGGGGCAGGAAGGAAAGCATTCACCTGCTTTCACTTTATATCATAACTTTGCTTGCTTAAATTATTATTTTTTATTTTATTTTTCATTTTAAGCATTATTATATATTAGGCTGCTTAATTATCATGTAAACCTTACTAATGCAGCTTTGCTAAGTGCTAATGCTAATGTAACAAAGAAACAAATGTTGCACCTGGCTAGTGATACAACAATTTATCAGTATAAATATTCATATCATTTAGATTTTTCTTTTTTTATGAAGACTAGCTAATATTTAACCAGATTAAGTGTTCCTCATTTTGTTGTTTACTTTGCTGCTGCTTTGAAAATTTTGTAGGCTAAATATTGTGTAACAGAAGTTTCATTTCTCACATGCTTGAAATTTTATTATATCATATACATGTATCTGCATTTTATTGACAGCCAGCCATTTTTATGTAGACAATAATATTTGCTTTTAAAAGTTTACAGACCTTAATTTATGGTTACGAGTAATTACCCCAAAATCTAATTCAGCACTCTGAATGTCCCAAAAGTGAAGTCTCGTTCACACCAAGAATGATTACTGTATCTACTAGATATTTACTGTACAATGATCATCTGTTTATAATAATATATTAAAAATTATATTGTTATATATTTAAAACAGGATGGATTCTGATTGGCTGCCAATGCTTTTATTATTTAGAAAAGTTGCATTAAATGCATTACATTGTCACTTCTACGGAAAGTATGTTACTGTTGCGTTACATTTTGTCACCTATTCTGGGATTGATTATTAGTTTTTTAATAACCAAAAGAAAATAAGATTGAGAACTTATTTTAAAAAGATATTTCGTTGTAACTTTAAAAGTAGCGCATTGCAGTACTGAGTTGCTCAATTAAAAGTAAAGTAAAACATTGCTTCACTAAGTGTTACATTACTTTTGTGTTACATGGGCTGATTATTAGTTTTTTAATAACAAATAAATTCAAAACTTATGTGTTTGGCAACTTAATTTGAAAAAATAAATCAAAAATTTTATCAGATTACCCAAATCAGATTACTTGTAATGTGTTGTTATCATTATAGTTGTAGTGTGGACAGTATTCTCAAAGAATTTGAATGATTTCTTAAAGTTATCCTCTGTGGTGTGAACGGTACTTTCGAGTAATAGGCGTCCACGGCACAAAAAGCTATGCTCAGGCGATCAAACAGGAATGGACATCTGGGAAAAAGGCTTGGGAGCAAACGGTAACTGAAAAAAGGGCAGGACAACGTAATGGTGAAAATGATGATGGCTACCATCATTACTCTAAAGGAAGAACAACAGAAAGTCATCCAAAGAAATCATAAGAACCAAACAGAAAGAGCTTGGGTGTGTTTACTTCTGGTTGGTTATCGATGCAGAGCCATTGCATTTTTTTGTACCATTCAGTACCTTAAGTCTTTGATCGCCTAGTCCTAATGCTGCATCCTCCGCAAAGATCGGATCCCACATCGAGTCATACCCGTCAATTTCCCTCTGTTTCATTCTGGCATAGAGAGCATCGTCTCTCTGAACTACACTTCCCACCAACCACTGCAAGCATACAAAATCAGCACAGTTACAGAGGTCGGCCGCACTCAGAGAGAGACACAACTCTTTCAGTGAGAATAGAAGGAAAGCCCTAGAGGCTCAGTCAGGCAGGCGTCCGAGTGTCTGTTGTTTACAGCTAACAAAAGTCTGCGCCCATCTCCCGGATATTCCATCACATGTTTCTGAGGGTAAAAGCCCATTAGGTTGCGACTGGTGAACAAGCTTATGCCAGTGGAAAAAATAAAGCTATACATCCGGTGCTTTAACAATCTGACCCTGAAAGGACACAACATATTACCTCAGAGAACCACTGACCACCTACTGACCAGAGGCCTTTGTCAACAAACCATAAAGACACGCAAGGTGTGTGTGTGAATGTGTGTGTGGAAAGGTCACCAGTACCTTGTTGGGGTCGTGCCTGAGTTTCTCATTGTTGGCTGTGGCGGCTTTTTCTGCCGCTTTCTTCTGCCGCTGTGGTCCTCTCCCGAAGAAGATGTAATTGACGAAGGCGTACTCCAGCAGAGCCAGGAACACAAAGACAAAGCAGCCCATCAGGTACATGTCTATGGCTTTCACATAAGGAATCTTGGGAAGAGTCTCTCGCAAGTGAGTGTTAATGGTGGTCATGGTCAGCACGGTGGTGATACCTGGAGTTCAGAGAAAGCATTCAGGCATAATTAAGCACGGCTCAGTTTTATGTAACAAGAGAAGTGAGATGTAATTATCCAGCAAGGGCTGAGTAGGAGCTGCCAACCAAGCAATTACAGAGGTTATTCATGTGTCATCTTCAAACTTGAAACCTTTGTGAAAACTTTGACAATCAGCTTGAATACAATGCGCTAATGCAAATGCGAATCGAACAGATATGCCGCCAACTACGCCACTTTCAGAGAGAAGCATCGAGATATACCTAGAGATGTGCTTTTCAGTTTAAACGAAACACCATTTCAGGTAGCACTCGAAGAAAATTACTGCTTGAGTTTAGGGTTGCTTCGCTCCCATGCAACTCGCCTCACAAAAATGTGTTGACTCAAAATTAAAGTGGATTAAGCACAAAATGAGTTGTTATAATTTAGCAGACTTTAAGTATACTAAAAGTAAAATTGCAGGACATTTTATTAAGTACATAAATATTAAAGTATATTTGTAGCATATGTAGCATAAAATAAATGCATTTCAAATACATTTAAGTATATTTATTTTTCACTGTTCCTTTTGATTAGTTGTATGTCAAATCTAGTTTTTTATTGGATAATGCATCTAAGCTCACCTCTAACCCATCTGCCAAATTAGGCAAAGAACAATCCTTCAGCATTTCTCCCATACTGTATTCATAAATGTAATTTTGCAACATCATCATAATCATAATCATCATCATCATCTCCGCTTCAGGTCAAATTCACACAGCGTAGAAAGCTCAAGCAATTCATTCTGAAGCCATGTAGAGGAACTGAGATGTCAAGTCTGTAACAAAGCAGCTGTATTTCTGTTTAAACAATACAGCAAGGTTGAGACATGTGTTCTCTTGTCACATGCCCCTCACTGCAGACAGATTCATTCTGACAAGTTCACCCAAACACAAAAGGCCCAGCTCCCCATCATCAGTGATCTATCCCTCCTCCCACACACACACACACACTCACCCCCTCCAAGTATCAACGTCAGAAGAAGCCATTTTGTCATAAAGACAGGAACATGGCCCTGGACATAAAACACATCAGTAAAGAGCGACCGGAGGAAAGTTTGTCAGCTTAATCAGCAGTAATACATCAACGCAGATCAGCAGAGGCTACATAAAACTCCTAATAGAGTTGAAAGGGAGAGAGGGAGGGAGGGAGGCACTGGCAGCCCTGTATTTTCACTGGAGTGAGGCAGATTTAAGATCCACTTGAGTCCAAGCATCATACAATTTCATTTGTAATTTGAGCCTTCTCTCTTGGAGCACAGGCAGGTACTGCCCGAAGCAAAGCACAACCACGATATCAAGCTCATAATTTGAATGAGCAACTGCAGAACAATTCTCTTCTTGGGGAACACATGTACTAAGATCACCTTGTTTTGCCAACACATGTTCCTGAATCAACCTCCAGAAGACATCAACAACATAAAACTACCATATTTTTACCCTTTCTAAATAAATCTGCTACTTACTCTATATAAAAGACACCAAAGCAAATAACTAAACATTGTATATCTGTACTTTATCATATCAACCATTACTAATTATTAATATTGGAAGTCTGGAAAAAAATATTTAAAACCTTGTAGGCTATACAATGTCATGTTTATTAACATTTGTTAATGCAATTTTGGGATTCCTAAGCTTTGGGAAATGCTTAAAGGGATAGTTCACCCAAAAAGGAAAATTAGATGTTTATTTGCTTACCCCCAGGGCATCCAAGATGAAGTTGACTTTGTTTCCTCAGCAGAACACAAACAAAGATTTTTAACTTTAACCGTGGCAGTATGGTAGTCATTTAATGGAAGTAGATGGGCACCCGATCTTTCAAAGTAAAAAAAAAACATTCACAGACAAATTTAATTTACACCCTGTGGCTCGTGACGATACATTGATGTCTTAAGACACGAAACTATCGTTTTTTGTGAAAAACTGAACAGTATTTATATCAGTTTTTACCTCTGATAGACAACCATGTCAAAACCGTCTCGGGCTCGTGCTCAGCACGCTGTGTACGCACTTTGGCGCAGGATACGCAACCCCCGGATGTGATCTGTTGTGAACTCGCGCTTTGGAGACGCAAATGTCGGATACGCAAACGCTGGAAGTGATCTTTTGTGAATAGCGTTTGCGTATCCTACGCTAAAGCGCGAGCCCAAGACGGTTTGGTCATGGTTGTCTATCAGACGTAAAAAATGATATAAATACTGTTCAGTTTCTCTCAAAAACCGATCGTTTCGTGTCTTAAGACATCAATGTAACGTCACGAGCCGCAGGGTGTTATTTGGATTTGTCTGTGAATGTTTTTTTTTTTACTTTGAAAGGTCTGGTGCCCATCTACTTCCATTAAATGACTACCATACTGCCACGGTTAAAGTTAAAAATCTTCGTTTGTGTTCTGCTGCGGAAACAAAGTCACCTACATCTTGGATGCCCTGGGGGTAAGCAAATAAACATCAAATTTTCATTTTTGGGTGAACTATCCCTTAAAAATTAGCAGCGTCTCCACTTTTCGAATATGGCGCCTCCTGTCCCGGAGCCTCCTCTTGAACATTTTCCTTCCAACATTTTGTTTCAGCATTAAATTAATATATATATATGTGTGTGTGTGTGTGGGTTTTTTTTGTTTGTTTTTTCTTAAGGCTCACCTTTGACAAATCAGTTGCAGAGTATATGCACAGTTTAAGGAAAACAACTTTGCACATTCCACACTTCCGATGTAAACATTTAAAAGATAAAAGATGAATTAAAGATTTATTAAAATGCAATAAAACAGTAGAAATAAAGCATGCAAAACTTATTTGAAAGAAACATTTTTTTATATATATATAATTTATAAGAATGGATATTTTTATAAGAAATCCCAGGTTTGATAGATAATGACAAAATCTTCAATTTTGGATGAACTATGCCTGCAATGTGTTCTAACCATGCAATACGCTGAACACAAAACAAAATTAGAAAAACTAAAAAAAAAGAAACAGAATTAAATTCACTTATTCCACATGCAGTGACCTGTCCCTCATAAATCATTTATAACCTATCTATTGTGAGATATTTTACTGTGAATCAGAAAATGTTTGGAGGAAAATGCGATCACCTGAACACAGCAGACACATGACCTTTTCCTGCTTTTTCCAGAACATGTCCCTCTCCTCACAGCCGCGGCTCCCCGAGAACCTTCGGCAAAGGCCAGTCCATTAAGAGCATATGCTAATTCCACCATCTTTGCCTAATTGATGCTACTTTACCAAGTAAACAAGACTTCTGTCTACTGCAGATCTGTTTCTGCCAGTGAGGAAATCTCAGCAGCACTTTTCACTGTAATTTCTCCGTAGAGAAACTCTGCTATTGTTGGGCCATTATTGCAAATTATACGGTTTTTCCTTCTGAGACAGGAAGTGCTATTCTGTCTCTTTTTTTTTTCTTTAAAGGCCATGCTTCTCTTTTTGTCTCTCATGTTCATCTTTTTTTCTGTCTCTCTCTCACATCAGGAGGTGTTGGAGCATGTGTGTTAAAGCAGGATGACAGACGTGTTACAAAAGTGTGACACACAACACCATGGTGATTTGTCAATCGCATTGGTGCCCCCAACAGAGATATGCTGTGCTACACAACACAAGAACCAACACACAAAAACATCACACACAAACTCATAAACTCCAAAATCTAGTGAGCTGTCTACCCAAGCAGAAGTAGCTGCTGCTGCTGATGTCAAGACTGTTCCAAAAAGGACGGAAGTTTTGATAAAGTACTTTTCTATAAAGAAAATGAACAAATTGACACAACATGTTACATATTTATCAGCTTTGTTCCAGTGTGTTAAGTGTAGAAGCATGCTAACATTAACTCAATTGGAATCAACTGTGAAAGCGGTGGATTTGCTGACTATGTAGTGATCCTAATCCATCACATTCTAATGTTCAGTTTCTAGACAGTACACAGGCAGCTCACTAGGGTCTAAAATAGAGCTTCTTGTCTCTCTTTCCACCTCCTTGAGATCCATTTTTCTCTCTCAGCCAACGATGCTACATTCTAATTTCTCTTCTCTATCAGAAATCCATCTTCTCTGACACTCTGTAATGTCCATTTGTTCAAGATAATGCTGATGTATTTGCTGTCTGCTGACTTTTGGATCTGCTGTTTCTAATATTGAGAAGAAGAAAAAAAAGAATGAATCAGATTGCACCCTTTTAACGTCACTTTACAAAATGTTTAGAACTTTTTCGCTCTCTTTCTCTCTCTCTAACAGATTAGAACATCTTACTTGTCACTTATGTTTTTGAAAAATATTTGAATATAAACCCTCTCTCTCTCTCTTCCTCTTTAATACTATGTTTTTTTTGTGTGTTTTTTTTCAATAGCATCATCAGGTCAGATAATGACTTAAACACACCAAAATAAAGTAAGGGAAATAAAAGAAAATTGAAATTAAGTAACATGAAGTAAAATGTCACCGTTACTAAATGCACCTAGTAGTAAGCAACATGGTTTTATGACGTTTATTACTAGTTTTAACAAACAGCAAATAAATCAAGAAGAATCCACACAAAGCTGTGACAGCTTCTGAATACATTTTACTGTAAGCACTACTGTGGTGATGTCAATCATTTTGCAGAAGTTCAATCTCTTGTGCGTTTATACATTCTAAATTATTTGCATCACACTCTTAGCACAAGCTTTCAGTCAAAATAACTTACAAAATAGGACCATTAGACACACCAAGCTTAGTAAAAAAAAAAAAAAAAAAAGATTAGAACACAAGCTGAAGCCTAGGGTTAAATGCAGAAAACAAGATTTTAAGAAAAAGCAGTGTTTTGAACAATGCTGTAAAGTTTTGTATAAGGAACAACAAGACGTGGTTGAGAGCCAATAATAAAGTTTATTTTTCCATAAATTAATGTGGAAACGGAAGAACTCAGCAGATGGGTTGAAGATAAATAATAGCTTAGTGTAACGGTCTCCAGCTCGCTTCACTGTTAGATTCTCCTTAATTTGAGTGTAGTGCAGTTGAGCGCTCAGGCGTTTGATCCTAACTTCACTTGGATCCTGTTATGTTCTTTTCCGTCACCTGGGAACAGAGCAGAAGAGTTAGTTAGTCCATATCGTTTCACTTATCTGAGGCTCGCAGAAGATATACAGTGCTCTGTCTCCAGTATGAGTGATGCTGGCTCGCAGGTGAGTAATGTAGGTGATCCAACAGCTCTATGCTTGTAGCGGGATTCAGGCTGTTAGCAGACTTGCACTATAAAGACACACCATACAGGTAAGTGAAACAGGTGAGCATTCAGGTAAGTAACGATCCAGTTCAGTGCCATATAGTCTTTGCAGGTTAAGGGCTTAGAGAAGAACAGCGCCGGTGATGGAAGCAGCTATTTAATACAAAGTCTCCCGTTCTCACAGGAATATAGGCTTCAGCGCTCTCGAGTACACAGGTAAGCAAAGGTATAGTTCAAGATCTTACGATCACACAGTGGTTCAGGCTTCGAAGTGCTCAGTGCAGGTGAGTATTCAGGTAATCTGTGGCATAGTTCAAGGTCTTACGATCTCTCTGGGGTTCAGGCTTCAAAGTGCTCGCTGCTTGTGAGCATAACTCCAGGTTTTCTCAGTAGAGGAATGGCAAGGTTTCTCTGTGACTTAAAACAAGGTTAAACAAAGACTGGAATAAAATCACAGGTACGGGTGGTTACCTCGATCTCCGACAAAGGAGCTGTAACACTGTTTGGCTTTTAAAGCCGGTCTTAATCGCCGCCAGGTGATACTAATTAAAACTGTGGTGACTGAGAATGTGAAAGTGACTCTGACCTGGCATCAGTGGCAGTCAATGGCGTGATATATATATATATATATATAAATATATATATAGATATATATATATATATATATGGAGGTAACAAAGAAATTGACAGGAGCAAACTCTCTAACAAAAAGACAACACACAACAAATTCACTGATTCTCCCCTGTCCCAGCACTCCAGAAAAAGACCACACTAACTTGGTACTTAACAAAAGAAGGTTTTATTTAACAAGTTCAACGATGAAGAAGGGGAGCAAATCATTCTTCGGGAGGGAACCAGGCAAAATAACAAACGTAACAGACCTAACTTAAAAGAGGGACACGGCCTCACAAAAAGAAATTCAAACAAACAGAAGTCCTACCTTACTCCCTTTCTAACCAAAAACAGGAGATAACTTGGGACAAAAACAAATGGCGTCCACCTCCCTACTGCTCCAACAAAGTCAATCAGTTATAACAAAAATATTATAAAGGGAAGTTTTAGGTTTTGGCAAGGTCACACGGAGTGAAATTAAAACAAGGACACTGCAACACCTCTAGAAGTCCCAACGCAGGGGAGCACACAAACAACAAACCAACCAATAGCGCACACACGCTAACGTCTGGGGCAGTCGAAGAAAACAGTCTCTGGTGGTGAGGCGGCACAGAGAAGGCAGGAGAGAGGCCGCTTCACACGAAGTCTCCAGCTTTATTTTCCAAAGTCTCTTCTTCAGTAGCCAATCAGGACAAGCCAATGGTGGATGATGGCAATTACCAACAGCTCAACTTCATTAAGCTTTGCAGTAGGGTGGACGAGAGAGAGCGAGAGAAAGAGAGAAAACCGAAACATTGCAAAACTCAGATTATATATACACACAACAATATTACAAATAAAACTAATTACGTCTTGGAACGTTACAATATATATTGTAACTTTAGCTCAAAACAAAAAAGGCCTGCATGTTTGTGTGGGTGTGCATTTAAACGGGTAGCACTTTATTTCAATAGTCCACTTGAGATATTCTACTACCAGTAACTAACTTTGGAACTGCATGTCAACTAGCACTCATTAGAGTACTACTTAATCTCTTCTAACATTTTATTTTGATGGGTCCACAGCATACACCATACTGACTCTCAAAAACTATGCAAGTGTATGTCAACTTATTCTACTAACCCTAAACCTACCCTAACAGTCTAATTTGGGAGTTAGTATAGTTCAGTCAGTATGTTTCCATAATCCACCTATTTTGATTAGATTTTTAAAACAAGATGAATAATCTGATCCTGGCGCTAATCCCACACAGTGGTCTCTCTCCAGCAGACAATATACCACAGACGAGAACCTGTGATTGACTCACGTTTTTTATATACACACTGTAAATACAATTGTGTAAAATTTACAGTAAAAAACAGCAGCTGTGGTTGTCAGAATTTGACACATAAAAAAAAGGTAACAACATTTTAGGTTTTGCTGTTTTAAGTTAAATTTACAGTTAAATAACGTAATTTCATTAACTGATTTAATGTTAATATACCAAGCTATTAAGGGACTAAAATCTATCTTGTACTTTTGAAATACTCTGATAAGCACCAAATGCAGGTGGTGATGAGAAAGTCATATGAAGAAGCCCATCACAAGCAGCTTTTAAATATGAACATATGTAGACGGTGCTCAGTGTCATTCACACAAGCACTGAACACCATCATGGTGAGACTGAAATATGCAATAAACATTAATTTAACAACATTACATGTAACATACAACCCTAATAAATATGGCTGATAAGACAATAAAGAAACATAGTTATAAAAAAAAAAAAAAACATAAAATTCAAACAGGATTGAAACGCAATGGGGGGACAGTTTATGTTTTAATTTGTTCCCTAAATGTTTCTAAATGTTACAGGAATTTACCATTAACCATATAACAGGCTTTTACCATAACATTTTTAGTTATGTATAATTAAAATCACTGTCATGATTTCAGGTTCTCATCTTTGGTATATTGTCTGCTGGACAGAGACCACTTTGTGGGACCAGCACTTAGGTAGGATCATTCAGTCCCTGGATCTGTATGTATACACACACACAAATATATATATATATATTGTTGGGTTTTTATTTCATGTAAACAATGACTAAACAAATAAAAAATGACTGAACACCCAAAAGCAGATATTTGATTGCACCTGTAAAATGTATCATTGGTGTTGCAGGGAAATGATCACGCAGTGGTTTGAATTCATCTCAATTTGTTAAAAGACTTTGACCTTTTGGAATTCAATTTCTGCAGATTTAAAATATTCCCATTTCCCCCACAACAGGACAAATGACAGATATATGAGAGGAAATAAGACATTGTCAATGCTGAAAATATTTAATCGTGTGGAATTAACAACTGATGTAGTTTTTCTTCTATTAGATTACAGAACTATTTTAATGTTTTGTGGTGCATTTAGGATTTCTGAGACACAGCTACATGTATTGACTTTTTTACCTCTAGGAAACCAAATAAATAATATGTATATGTATGTATTTGAGGAGCAAATCAAATCAAAATGCACATATTGCATTGAAGGCTTGGGAATGGAACAGTACAATTGAATTTGCCAGACAGGAATTCAGTTACAGAGTTAAAGACCTCATGAGATAATGTTAAAAAATGGTGGACTGCTCATAGGCTGAATCGATCTATAGGGGTCACGTTTGTGTGATGGGCTTTATTTTGTTGAATTGGATATCAAGCTTCAATATCCACCCTGTCTGAAATATAAATCAATATAGGTGCCACTCTATAACACATTAAACATCTGTAAGATCATGTCACAATCTGACTGCTCTGTTTATGTGCACTAATAACTATTAATTTTCACTTTAACTGACACACTAATGCTATATGGTAAATGGCCAAAAACATCACAATTTACTTCAAAAACAAACAAAGCCATAATTTAGGTTAAAACAAAAAATGTGTTTGGTTATTTATTTATTTACTTAGTGCGTGAGTGTGTGTTTTCTTATTGTGGGGACTGGCCTGTGGTCCCCAAAAGGTTGTGTGTGCATGCAGGGTTTTTGTTTATTTGTTTGTTTGTTTAATTTTGTTTTTTGCTAATCAGGCCAATTCTGCCTGCCATACCTTTTGCTTGGCTTAGTTGTAAGCTGAATAAAAATTCTAAAGGTTTTTATATATATATATATATATATATATATATATATATACATAAATAAAATCAAATAATTAATTAATTTTAAAAAATAATAATTAAAATTCCTTAATCTCTCTTTCAGATTTCAATTACCATACCTCACACTACAGGTGTGTGTGTGTGTGTGTGTGTGTTTATGCATGTGTACTGTGTGTTCTAAGGTTCCAGTCATCCTGTTTTTCAGGGTGTGCCTGCTTTTAAAATTCCTCCATTATGCCAAGGTAGAGACAGATCATGGACCATTGGGTGTCACTGGTGTACGTGTCTGGCAGCGCAGTTGGACGGCTCCTAATTGGAGTGATTCAGGCTAGAAAGCAGTGGTGTTGGTGTCAGCTACATACAGGAACATGTAGATGTGCTGACAGAGTCAGGCAGGGGACATCCTGTGTACCGATCTCATCCCCTCCTCCATTTCTGCCCCCACCCCCCCTCTCATCAAGAAATATTATCACTGTTACTGGACTCTCCGTCATGGAGACCTCACATTAAAAATCCAAAATTCAGAGTTATTACTTTGCTTGCTACAAATCTGTCTGTACGGTGTATAGTGTGCTTGTGCATGTGCAATATGTATTTCAGAAGTGGTATTTATGTGGGTTTTGAAGTTTTTTTATTTGCTCTAGGGGGTCATTCCCACATTATGTATTATCTGCAGAGCGTTTTAAATAATGGTGTATCCACATATGCCCCAGACAGACTATTTTTCACCATCTTGCTCATTACTTTAAAAAAAAGGGACAATAACTCAATACATAAATCAATACATTATTAAAGAACATAAACTATATATGTGTACATAGTTAATTTAATTTCAATTAAGGCATCGTTTATCATTTGTCATATGATCAGTTTATCATTTGTGTTTATGATTTATCATGTTGTTGTTTTTTAAACAAAATATTTAAAATAAAAATTACAAAGGCTAAAACATACACATTTTTAAGCAAAAGAAAAAGAAAAAAGAACACAGAATTAAAATAATTAAAATAACTAACAAATAAAATCTTATTTAAAACATTACCAAAAAAACATATACCACTAATACGAAATGACACTGTGTTGCTATTGAACACTACTTGGAGCTCAAATCCGGAAGCTTGTGTGGAAATCTAAAACCTTTATTTAGATTTTAGTGCATACAGTACATCACGCAAACAGGATGGCATCCAGAGAAACGAAAGCTATCGACAGTTATGCAATAAATTAACCCTATTTTCCAAGAGAACAATCTGTTTTATTACAGAGTAATTAACCACTCTGTTGGTAATCAGAACAAATGGCATCAATACATAGCATTGTTTATCCTCTGTATAGTTTGGTTTTTACTGAAGACTTGGTGGGGGGGGTCACCCTTTACAATGGAGTGTTACAGCACAGACCATCGGAAAGTTTCAAAATTTGCCGATTACGGTGCTTAATATTGATCTGCTTCTCACATGTGTCAAAACTCCCTCCTCCCTTAATTAGAATTTCCCAGTGAGCCACAGATAGGTGCTGCTGGAATACATTACAGCAATGTGTAGCGGGTAGCAGTGGAACTGCCCAGGATAATTGTGACCTCTTGTCTTTTTCTTTTCCTCCTGAGTTTTGAGAAGACTCCGACCTGTCTGTCTCACGTCTTCCAACTCTGTGATAATCAGACTTATTTTCCTCCTTTTATCACAGAATCATCGCTCCTTCCCTCCTGACCTTCTCTGTCCTACTCTTTAACTCTCTCCCTCTTTTTTTGCTCTTTCTCTCTCTCAGAACCTGCTCCATATACTCTTTGTTTTCTACACTTTGTTTTCTTCCTTTCTTAATAACACTGTTTTGTAGGTCAGGCCTCTCCAGGTCTGATCAGGGTTAGCTGTGACACACGGTGGCTTTGCTTTTAGGTCTGAGTGCTTGTCTCTGAGTCATTGACCTGTGCTGGGCATGACACAACAATTTAAATGTATTATTATTAACTTAAATAAATATTACTGAAGTTTGGAGGTTTGGCCTTGAATTGGGCATTTTCTATTCGAGGCCAAGAGAAATTAGACTTTAAGTGCTGAAAATATTTAAATATTTAAAGACTTTGTTCATATTATTTAGTTAGCACACAGTCTTAAAATCTGGTATGTTTTATGGCCCTGCAGTGTGTTTTTGTTTGTTTGTTTGTTTTTAACTGCTTATTTGATACATTTTGTTTTTTGAAATTCCAAGAATTGCACACACATAATTAAAATGCCTCTTGCAAAATGAAGCACTGCATTCAAAATATCACAAACACATCTCAAAAGCAAAAAAATGCAAACACCTTTGTCATAATATGAATTCCTGTTGTGTGTTGTGTTTTGCAAAAAGTGTTTTATGAAACTTTTCGAGTTTCAAGAATCTGCGTTTGGTTTTGCATATTTATTGTGTACTTCTGCTGTTAGAGTGCAGCTTTCAGACATTGTGTGACAAGATTTTGTGTGTAAGCAGTTGAAAAAATAAACTGAAACTGAAATTAAGTTAAGAGATTGCAGATTGTAAGTTGTAAATGTGTAAAAGTAAGTTCATATGTTTTTTTTTTTATTACGACGCACAGTACTAGATATACATGTTAAATATACTAAGACTCACAAATTTCAATTGAATTATTTTTATTACATTTTATTTTTGTTATGGTATCTTTAAATTTCAACATGAAACCAGGAAACATTGTCAGCTATGCGGTAGACAGTATTAATTAAGTTCTGTCGTCTGGTCACTATCATATGCAAACTACATACATAACCCATGAAAATGCTCTTTTCATTTAGACAGATGCCTTACTGTGCTCACATTGCACCTCTCTGTTTGCATGTTCTTTTGGATTGCATGTGTGCTGTGGATGGACAGGTTTCAGGGTCTGTGTTGCTCATTATAATTGGTTTTCTGCTTGAACTTTCAAAATCAGCCGTGTCAAAGAAGAGGAATATTTTCTTCTGTGCTTCAGCCTGCAATGGTCAACCATGTCTTTCCACAAATATGTCCTGAATCTGAATACTGTCTCTTTTCTGTCAGGAAGGAAAATAAGTAGTAAAGAAGAGCACTTTATTTATTCATTTACTTACTGCTATTCTGCAAGAAAAATAACATAAATAAATTGTATTTAAAAGCATAAAGAAAAAAACAAATGTATATACTAATACTCAAAAAAAAGCATTACAAACTGTAAAATCCAGTCCAAGGTCAAAAACAGAATCAAACAAGGAAGAAACGAGAACAAGGAACTAGAAAGAGGGGAACACAAGACAGAACCAACCAATGAGAACAATACACATGCAATACAAGGAGCCAATCAGAACACGACACATTTAAAGGTAGCACAAGACATGGTGACATAAGGGGCAAGGGTCCAGAAACCAGTGGTTCACGGCCACTCCAGCTGGCGATCATGACAATTGCCATGACAAGGCACAATTTCGTCCACCGTTTGGGAAATCTGACCATGCCGCCATCTTCCTCATGCCAAATTACAAACAAAGGCTAAAACGGGAAGTTCTGGATCAGAGGGAGGTCACGCGCTGGACGGACCAATCGGTGGCCGCGTTACAGGACGCACTTGATGACGCTGACTGGGACATGTTCCAGAACAGCTCCGATGACGTCAACGTGTTTACGGAAGCTGTTGTGGGATTCATTGGGAAACTAGCAGATGATACCGCACAGAAAACGACTATCAGAACGTTTCCCAACCAGAAGCCGCTGGTGGTTAAATCCATCCGCGACACTCTGAAATCTCGCACCGCTGCCTACAACGCGGGACTTGCATCGGGGGACATGGAACCGTACAAGGCAGCATCATATAACGTGCGGAAGGCGGTGAAAGAAGCGAAGCAGTGCTATGGGAGGAAACTAGAGTTACAACTCCAACAGAGTGACTCTAGGAGCCTGTGGCAGGGACTAAGGACAATAACGGACTATAAAGCACCAACATCCGGTATGATGAGCGCGGACGTGACTCTGGCAGATGAGCTAAACACTTTCTACGCTCGCTTCGAGGCTGCAGCCAAAGACGCTAATGATGCTAATGCTAGAGGCGCTAACTGCTGCAGACAGGAAGACACTGCCAGCACCGGAAACGCGTTCATCATCTCCGAGCATGATGTGAGGAGAGCCTTCAAGAGAGTGAACACCAGAAAAGCAGCAGGACCAGACGGCATCTCAGGTCGTATTCTCAGAGCCTGCGCAGACCAGCTAGCACCTGTGTTCACAGAGATATTCAACCTCTCTTTATCTCAGTCGGTGATCCCCACATGCTTCAAAGAGTCCATCATTGTTCCTGTCCCAAAGAAACCTCATCCTGCTTCCCTTAATGACTATCGCCCTGTAGCCCTCACCTCAGTAGTGATGAAGTGCACAAAAGTTTTTTCGGACTTTTGCGCGTTTCGTCATTGTGGGTTACCGTAGCGCGATATGAGCCAGCCCCCTCCCCGCATAACACATTCTACAATATGGCAGCGTGTAGCAGAGAACTACTTCCAAAGAAAGGCACAGGTAAATCCGTAATTTGTAACTGGTTTGGTTTTGATGCAGCAGACGAAACACAGACGACGCCTTGCTGCAAAATATGTTTCAAGGCTGTTGCTACTGGAAGCAGCAGGAACAACAAATCTTTTCCAGCACCTGAAGAATAAACATCCCAAAGAATGGGAGAAGTGCAGCCTGCTCCGTAGCGAAAATGGCTCCTCTAGCACACCTGTTAAAAAGCAAACTACACTTCCTGAGAGCTTTACAAACTGTGTGCCTTATGATAAGAACTGAGCGTGATGGAATTTGGATTTGGGATTCTACGCATTTTAACTCTTGAGGAGTTAAATCATAAAAGTTGCACTTTTGACACCATATCTGATGTCTGCAGTCATTTTTTAAGTGCATTGGAAATAAAATCGAAAAATCGAATCGAAACTCATTTAAAAAAAAAATAAATAGAAGATTTGCAATCCTCTGCAAGATTTTGTGGTAACAACGGTTTTACAACGCAACAGAAGGAAGATGTCATAACTGCAACCATAATCGCCCAGAACAAAAGGGAGAATCCTGTGATCAATACACACAAACAACAAAAGGGAATTATTAATGTTTACAAATCACCTGCTAGAACTCACCACCACATGCAGGACACTTACCAAACTTGGAGATTCTCTCTATAATCCGTTCACAGATCAAGTTCACTTTTATATAAGCTTAAGTCCAGAAAGAACTCCTGCTTCTGGGAGTCCAGGCACCCCTGTGGAGCCCGCTCTCTTGCCCTCAGGGCATTGGGATAGTTGCGTATGAGTTCCCATTTGCCTGACACACTTGTCCTTAACGGCCTGTCAGCATCTGAAGCTCTTACGTAACTCAGTCCGGGTTGTGGCGTTTTCCATAAGGACCCCTTGACATCGGTAAATGATGTAACGTCATAGTGACTGATTGAAAGGGAACGTCTAGGTTACTTGTTTAACCCTCGTCCCTCAAGGCCGGACTGCACTGGGAGTCGGTTACGATCTTATTGTGTATCAATGTTTTTATTGTTCATCTACTGGGGGAAAAAATCACTCTGAAAGTGATTAAAAACCATTTACATGTTATCAGTGTGGACAAAGTTTCAGATAAAAAAAAACCCTTTATAGCCACATAAGAAGTCACGCTAGAGAAACTCCGTTCACTTGCAAACTGTGTGGCAAGAAATTCTCACATAAAGAAATTCTTGTTGCCAACGTAAGTATTGACAAAGAGAGTGAATTCACCTGCCAGCATATGTGCTCAATGTGGACAAACCTACACATAAAAACCCATTTGTATGATCAGCGAGGAAAAATTGATCATTCTTTATCACCGTATAAGGACTAAAGAGAAAAGTTTTTGTCATCGACGATGGAATGAGTTCTACATAAAACAAACATGTAAAGATTCACACTTAGGTGGAGCCTGTCATGTGCCAACAATGTAAAGAGTTTTTTTGTGTGCAGCTCATTTCTCCATCAATATGTTACCCAAAACACACATAAAAACACCTAACACACTGTAAATGCGTGTTTGTGTAGCAGAGCGGCTCTCTTTAGCAGTGTAGGATGAATGCTGAACATTTACATAGGAGTTCCGTTACAGAACACGGTTGTCACTCCCTGTATTAGGACTCAACAACTGTATTCTGCTGCTTTGTGAATGTGACTAATAAAATTAGATTTTTTTTTTTTTGTCAACACAATTTTATACAGGCAATGAGTAGGTAAAATACTGAAATAAATAAATGAATAAAATGAACTTTATACCATTTAACTGATTGTATTAATCGCTCAAAATTCATATCGGTCAGTTAACGATTAAACGGTTAAAATAAGCATCCCTAGTTGAAAGAGATGAATGACCTTTTAAATCTGAATCATACCTGATATTCAAAATGTAAATGTGATGAAGCAAGAGTCAAGTTCCAGCTTCTAGGCTGACCTCTGACTCGATGTATAATTTAAGCCCCATTCATTCTTCTTGTGAAATCCATTCTTCTTTCCTGAGTTAGGTCTTAGGTTTTGAGAATATAACAAAGCATGCTTTGCACTAGGATGTAAACAAGGCTGATTACATCAAATGCGATAAAGCTTGCGTATGTGTTGCATTGTGATACTCTCTAAACTGGCGGAAGACGTAAGTCAGGGGAGGAGAATGGTTGAGTAAATTGTTATTTTTGTTTTCTTTGTGCAAAAAAACTGAAGTTGAGCCACTGATGTCACACTGATTACTTTTTTACAGATGCTTTTACCATGTTTCTGGACTTGGGATCATTTAAGTTGTAGTGCTGTCTATCAAGGGTCAGATAGCTCTCTGATTTTATCCGAAATATATCGGATTTGTGTTTTGAGGAAGAACAAAGGTCTTATGGGTTTGGATATTTTACCAGAGGCCTCTCTAACATGTGCACAGTGTTTACAAATGCTTTTCAGGACCCTGCTTGTATGTACAGTTTCTGTCGGTGATTTAAAAAAAAATAATAATTCTGTCATTAATTAATCACCCTCATATCATGGATGAAAGCCTGATATGATGATCAGATCTGCATGATCGGAGCATGGAGATTAACCGCCAATCAATGACAAGCATACATCCAGACCAAAGACACCCACTAAAACGCCAGGAGTAGAGAGCACCACCAGATGTGTGCTGGGTGCAAGCAGCGCACCTGCTCA
>JAUCMU010000133.1:362118-386947 GCA_032275025.1 Enteromius treurensis
CAGTTGGTCTCTTATTTTTTTCCAGAGCTGTAGGTAGGCCTATATGTGGTGGTGGGCCGACTGGACCATAAAATGCCTGGGCCGATTTTTACTCCCAGTCCAGTCCTGTTTCCAAGCGTTGACTGGCATATTAATATTTTATATATTATATTATCTATAGATCTGTAGACACATATAAGGCTATAGCACACACACACACGTGCGCGCATATTAATCGCAACGTTTTTAACATGTCAATTATTTATTTAATGTCCCCTGCGTATTAAAAAAGTGTTCACATAAGCCTAGATCATTGGTCACATGTTGTGATTACCAGTGTGTATAATACCTAATAATTACAGTGTAAAGTTATATACTTTTCAAGACGCACAGTATTTTATTTTGCCGTACGTCGATTGGTTTTTAGCTTCAAATAGGAAGAGAATCAACTCTCCAGTGTTCTAACATACTTTACGAGTATGGCACGCTGTTTTAACATTTAATCTGTAAACCCTACTAGTATCTATTTCCATGTTACTAGTACTTATTTTTTTAGGTACTAGTATCTTTTCCATTAAGTAGTACTACTACTACTATTGCTTATCCATTAACTACTCGTGCTTATTCTTTAGGTACTAGTACGTTTTCATAAGATTCTAGTACTTATTCCAGTAGTGACTAGTAGCCTACTTAATTATACTCCCCTTGTTAAGACAAAATAGAACTAGTTCTTATTTTTAAGTTACTAGTAACTTTTTATACCAGACATATCCTGAACTTAATATATACTAGTACTTATTCAATTTAAATTTCGGCCCAGGGACAAATTCTCTCTACTGACTAGTTGCTTATTAACATGCGTATTATTAACAAATTGGCTGTTTATTAGATAAAGCACATAATTGGCATGATCATTTTCTACATCCCTAATCCAAAATTTAACTGCCTAAATATTAATAAGCAACAAATTAGGAGTTCATTGAGGCAAAAGCCACAGTTAATGGTTTGTTAATATCAAGAATTGGACCTTAAAATAAAGTGTGACTAATATTTCTTAAAAAAAAATAAAAAAAAACCTGGCTGCTGACTGTATTTGCTGATTTATGGAGTGTCATAAAGAAGCACTGGTCTGTTGTTGTGTTCAGTTCAGTTGATGTTTGACCACAGGGAGGCAGTGTGACACATGAAATGAAATGGTTAGAAATTGTCACTCTAGCCCTGGGCTACTGCTGACCTTACTGTACAGCTCTCCAATACTTATTCTGTGTTCAATCCCAGTCACATTTAGCTGTCTTTTTATTTATTTTTTAGCCGTTTACTGTGTAAAATGCACAGATGGAGAGATGAACTACATAGAAAATGCTGAAATAAAAACAAAATCATTATTAATAAAATCATCTTTAAATCTAGCTGTATCATATTTCTTGGGACTCTAATTTATCAACATGGTCCAAACATCTGTTGTTCATCATTTTCTAAAATGTATATTTTTACAGGAAAAACTACTGGGCTGAAGAAACTTAGTTTTATTTGATTAAAAATGTATCATTATTTAAAAAAAAAAAAAAAAATCAGGCTTTAGAGGAATGTTTATTTATTCATCTCTCAGTCATGAAGTAGTGCACTGCATTACATCTGTCACAATTAACATATATTTACACATATATTTGTCCTGCTCAATCTAGGCCTGGATAAAACTGATGTTTTTTCTTCATTGAGTATGAGCATCATATTCTTCAATATTATACTGGATGAACAATAAAAGCCTGTTGTATTAAATGGGATACTCACCGACAATAGCAAAAAAAAAAGGTTTTGTCTGAAGATTAAATAAACTGTTCCATTTCAAAACGATCTAATTTGTTTTTACTGTTGTTTGTCTGGCTTTAAATGGTTAAAACACCTCGAATAAGTTAAAAGTATAAAAATGGTTTGAATAATTGTCTAAAACTTTTAAGCTTTTTGTTCCAACATCCCACTATATGACTGAACACCCAGACAAAAACAAACTACAAAAGCCTGTAACAAGAGTATGAAATAACTTCCTGGACTCAGTGTTCCAGAGTGCTTTATTTACAGAAACACAAGCTAACTTTGGCCTGGGTTGCAGAATTCAGGAGGTCAGCTATATGAAACAAGGGCTTATGGATGGAATTATCAGAAATTCTGTCCCTCACACTTACACATACAATTAAAGTTCAGTCATAATTTCATAATTTTACCTTAGATATCAACGCAAAATCTATATGTATTCCCCTTCATGTCCTTCCAAATAATTTTTCTTCCTTGGGATTACAAAAACGAGTTTCTGTAGAACCAGCATGCAGCATTTTATGAAAAGCACAAAATGAATTCATGTGACAAAAAGATGCATGAATGCATGCACACTTAAAAATAAAGGAATATTAGAATAGAAGAATAAAGAATATTAATGAACCAACAACATAGGCTATAGGAGAGAAATTAGACTGGAATCAGAAACAAAAGAGATGGATGTAATTTTTCATTTATTTTTATTTGGAGGAAACCACATAGAAAAGAAACATTCATTTGTACACAAACACATGGAAAACATATTTTTGTCAGTTTTGTAAACTAATTTCGTAAACATGCTAGCGTGCCCGAACGACCTCTAGAGGACAATAGGTCTTTCCTTGTGTTTTCATTGTAAACAATTAGCAAGATCGGCTAACATATAACGCCGGTTATCCCTGTTTAATCAAATTTATTCAGCATATTAATGTATTGTATTGCCTTGTCGGCTCTGATTGGACTGTTGAGAGGTACTCATGTTCATATAATGATCTGTTTGAACTAAGATATCGCCAAATGCATTCTCACTAGTTCTTTATGAGGTTGAGGATATATCCAAATGAACAAGTACTGGTAGTTTATTTTGTTTTTGATATCATCTTTTTATTTTGACTAGTAATTATTGCAATAGTGACTGGTATCTATTTAAGTACTACTAGTGAGCATTCATTAGATACTAGTAATTACTTTTTAGATACTGGTACGTATTCATTAGATACTAGTACCTATATAATAGATACTAGTAGTTATTTATTATGTACTAGTACTTATTTATTATACACTAGTTTCTTTTGTAATTACTACTAGTGACAATTCTTATCTTACTAGTCAGATCTGCTTTTTTACTCGTCTTATGTTATGACTATTCCAAATGGCTACAGTTACTTACTAGTAAAATAAAAAAAAATCTTACTAGTAACATATTGAATAACACTAGTGTCTAGCAAATGTGTACTAGTATCTACTAAATAAGAACTAGTGTCTATTTAATAGTTTCTAGTATCTAATGAATATTTACTATTAACTAATAAATAACTACTAGTACATACAATTTAAGTACTAGTCAGAAGTGGAATATGTAACTAGTCAAAACTGAATAGCTGATATCTCATTGACAGATCTCCAATTGTTTTCATTTGTAACTAGTAAGAATATAATAGCTACTACTCACTATTGAAATAAGTACTAGGATCTAATGAATAAGTACTAGTAACTTAATGGAAAATATACTCGTATCTAAAAAAATATGTACCAGTAACAAGAAAATAGATACTAGTGTGGTTTGTAGATTTAATGTTAAAACGGCTTGCCTTATTATGAGGATTATTATGGGCGAGTATTTTCTCCCATCATCCGCCAGGGTTCGCGCCTAAGACACGCCTTAAAAGGAAAGTCATAAAACCTTCTGTCTACCTTATATCACTCAACAATCACCTAAAACATAAAAAAACTGAACTGAACTGATCTAAAACATACAAAATAGCCTCAAATAGCCTCATTCCAGATAACAACAAACTGGTTTATCTATATAAAATTAATTATCTTGGTTTACAGTATAAGTTACATGCCGTTAGAGCTGAGCAAATCCCCCGCCCCTTTCCAGTAGTAGCCCATCCCCTCCCCACCTCCGTCTGCGCATGCGCGGCACGCCAGGCAGCCCCCTATTATTATTGTAAGAATAATTTCACTTATGAAAATGGCGGCGAGTCAGGGAGCTGTAGGACCTGCGGTGGCTCTCCAGAGCCAGCATTATCCTAATGTCGCGCACTGGAACCCAGGCTTGATGCAGCAGCAGCAGCAGCAACACCCGCTACACACCGCCCGCAGTCTGGAACGAGCGCTGGAAGATGCCGTCTGCTCCGGGATGCTCAACATCAGCGGAAGAAAACTGCGCGACTATCCGGGGCTCAACTACGATCTGACCGATACTACACAAGCAGGTGGGTCCCCCAGATGTGGGCTAATCTCCCTGCGTGCTCCACTGACCCGCTTCTCGTGATTGTTGCTTTGAGAGGACAACAAAAAGACCCATAAAGCGAAGCGCGTGGGTGCCCTTTTTGGTGCATTTGCGCGGTGTGTCAATCAGTGTTTGTGTGTTGGCTACAATAGCCAGTGCACATGGTGCATGTACATGGGGAAACCGTTGGTCTCACGCTTTTTCTCTTGTGTTTATCATCTCCAGCCTGGTGTGACAAGCCCATATGCAACTGCCATTAGAGATACTGCCTAAAAGGCACTGCCATCCCCTGCTTGTTTTGGTCGCATATCTCACTTTCCCAAATCATATTTCATATAACGTTATAAATAAAACTGAAGAGAGCACTTCAGCTGAAACGACATGAGACAATCTTCATTAACCTTTGCTCCAGTAATTCAGCAGGTTTTAACATGCAAACCCGTACAAACCACATTGCATCGCACCTTATCTGTACTGCGAGGCGAGCGCACAGCAAAACTAGGCTGCTTCTTTTGTATTTGACACAGACGTTTCATTTATCATTATGGGAACAGTTTATTTAGTGGGTAGGGTGCTAAGCGATGGTGAAAAGCATTTTAAGCGGACGATAAATGCAGATAGAGGCTGTAGTGCCAGACAAAAGATTCTGCCATTGGTCTCTATAATATATCACGCGCCTTTCTCCATCCCCTCAATAGAAGTCAATGTGCAAGCAGCGCTGGAAATAATACAAACACGCATTTTGCTAATATGCAGTATTGCAATTTACACATGTGTAATTGTATTACAAGCTAGTGTTTTTTTTCCTAAATTATATTTGGTCCGGCAAATCGCAGTTCGTACAAGTGGACTGTACTATTATAATTACTGCAGCGTAAAGTGGATTAGCTACATTTCGATTGTTTCTGTAGCTGTGGTTAGAAATTAAATGGCTGCATCTCTTTCGGAAGTGTCTGTGGTCCGTAATGGTAGTCTTGCCGCAGCAAACAGCCATTCAGATGTGAAGCAGACAGTGGGAGGAGGGACACTAATCCATTCATTCATGCACACCTTACACACAGCATCATGTCTACTCTCCCATTCAACTGTATTGAGTTACACTAGTGAATAGGTCTTTTGTCAACATTTGGCTGTGTCTTACTACTATTTTAGCTGTATGAAGGCTTGTTTCAGGATTCTGTTGCTGAAAGCCTGTGGTTGTTGTAGATAACGCTGGACGTTCACTGGTATCGCTGTTTCTGTCAGGGTCGTTGGCATACAGATGGCATTTGTTGATAGTATAAGGCTGCTTGTGTGGGGTTTTGTTTGTGCGCGTGTGTATATGTGTATATAAAGGAGGAAATAGTTGACTGTTCACCAGACGGTCGCCCATAAGAGGAAGTGACTTTGTTGCTGACTAAACTGGAGATGTATGACTCGGTTTCTGCATTAAGAGAAGAGAATCCAAATCTTGCAATCTGTGTCCACATTTGTGAGGATGAGATTGCTTGTGTACGTGTTAGATTTTGTGTGTGTTTGACTAGGCTCAAGGTTTGGTGAGCGTGTGTGTGGGTCTGTTCCCATGGCTCAAGTGACCCACTTGGCAGTCTTTGCTATTAGTCGCTGTGTTTGGCCACAAAATTAACACTGGGGTATGAAGGCACCCCTAAGTCTCTGATGTTAAACTGTGACAAAATTGAACAATTTCCTCTCTTTGTCTTTCTTTCTTGCTTTTTCTCCACCATTTTTCAGTTTTGATTGTTTATGATGCAAGATTACAACAAGAGTCAGTGGTTTGCTGTGTATAGCATTGTCATAATAATGTGTCTTCACTGATAATCTGGATTCCATGTCTGTAAATTGTCTTTGTTTAAAAAAAAAAAAATTGTAGGACTGTATATGTAGGATATCAGCTGCAACCTCACAGTAAGATACACACAACATTATAGACATGTCCCAGTTCAGTAGCCTATATTGTTATTGGATCAGCTTCAATTCCTCTTATGCAGTTTGCTTCAATATTGACCAATAGTGTGTTTATTGTGCTACACGCATAGTTTCAGTGTTTAGTCTTATTTTGATGACCTGCTTCTTTTTTAGATTTTAGTTTTATGAATTATTGTTATGAAGTACTGATGCAATCTTAAAAAAAAGTATAGCAATATATTAAAATTTGATTCTCTTATTGTGTGTAAAAGTTAAGCTAGTTATTCTATAGCCTAATTATATAATATTATCGTATTTATGAATATTTTGGATTAGGGCTGCACGATTTAGGAAAAATGTCACATTGCGAATTATTAAGGTCAAAATTTCGATTTGCGATACAATAAACAAGTGCTTTGACTCAACTTGTTTGTTATAAAGGAAAATGCACACACAGATTACTAATAATGCTGAAATCTGTATTTCTCAACTGAGATACAGTATACACAGCAATCTAGCAACAACTATAAATTAACAATGTTTTCAAATTAAAACTAAATTGTACAAAATTAAATAACACTAACATCTTTACATTACTGAATAATTAAATTTAACTTTAATATAAAATTAAAAAGTCAAAAGTACAGATAAATAAAACAAATACCCATTTTTTTGATTTTTTCAGTTTGTCCCAGAACAGGAACATTTGAGCAGTTGGACGCTTGAACATTTTGAGTTTACTCGCTTCATACGCACATGAAATTTGCTTCATTCGAATGTAAAAATGAACTTAATAACAGATGCAAATTTGCGTCAATTTTAGGGGCTTCTGCCAGGCGGCTCCAGTCTTGTGCATTGGTGGAGGGGGAAACCGCAAATTTTTTTTACAATATTGCTGTTATTGTGCCATAAAATGCAATTTTAAAATGACCCTATTATGCCATTTTAAATAGTGGTGCTGTAAATAATATTATGTGGAAAGAGATCTTGATGTAGTTCATTTATTTTTAAGAGACACTGCATTTCTTCTAAATGGAAATCTTTTGTAACTTAATAAATGTCTTTACTGTCGCTTTTGCTCAGTTTAGTAAACGATCAGGGACATTTATTAACAGAAAATGGGTCATTGTTTATTTCATTTGGTACTTAATGCACAAAAGGGTCTGGCCTAAGTCAGCATCCTCGGCCACTCTGGTTAATGGGGTCATCGGTGGGGAGAAGAGAAAAGAGCAAAGCCAGCCACTGCTGTAGCTCAGATGTGAAAAAGGGCTGATAGCAGGACTCTGTGACATGTAATTAGCACGTTGTCTGGTCTCAGACCCGCCCTCAGATCCTCCCCCTCCTCTTCACTCTCCAGCGTTCTGTACCCCTCCCACACACTTTAGTGGAGAGCCGATGTGATGGAGGACACAGCTAATTGGCCTTCTATACCCGGAGAGAGAGTATGAGCACAAACACAAATATGTGTGTGTGTGGCTGTGTGATTTTTAAAGGTGACATATCATTAAAAAAATCTACATTTTTCAGTTTTTAAGCGCTACAATCAGGTTCCCTGGGGCATTTACCAACCAAGGAAACATTAAAAAGATTAGAGCGCGTCTGATCTCACTCCTATTTTCACAAGCAAAAACAGTGTACCTGTTCAAATGCCATGGAGAAAGTTTGGGCGAAATTACATTATATATGTAACAATCAGCTGGATGTGCCAGCAAGACTTTGGATGGCACTCCAGTCCTCCATTAACTATATGTGTGTGTTCATGTCTGTTCCTGGACTCCATTCCCCATAATGCACCTCTCCTCACAGCTGTTGCTTGTTTGGTTCAATCATTCAATCAGTTCCACCTGTGTATATATACCAGTCTGTTTGTCTGTCTGTCACGGATCATTGTTTCTATGTGTTACCGTTTATCCTAGCCAAGTTCATTCATGTTCCTGTTTTCATTGTGTTCTATTATTTGAATTTTCTCGTTGCCAAACTTCTGCCCGTATCTGGATCTCACCTGACTCTCGCTTTGTTTATCATTCACTCTATTGCCTTTGCCTCGTTTGACTCGGTTTGCCGGTGCTCGATCTCTGCTTGTCCTGACCCTGAGCTTTTAATAAAACCTTCTGCATTTAAACTCGGACGTTTCACGCCCGATTCATAACATGCAGTGTTTCCTCTGCATTTCTGCATTAAACTCTTATTTAAATCACTGTGGAGTCTGAGGTACAGGGCTATATGGAAAGCTTGTCGCAATAAGGCAGCATACAGGCTATTTCTTAATGTAAATATAAAATAGGCTAATTTACATTCTATTTTATTACCACATCCTGTTAATATACAACAACACTGAGGTGCTATATTATCTGTCACTTATAAGTAGGCAATAAATCTAATAATCTAGCTACTATTAACACTTTGAAAAGATCTGTGTTCTGGTCTCCAATGAAGATCATCTCTTTGTGCTGATCTGATCTGGATACAGACTGAGAAACAGAATAAGAGAGAGACTAATTTTAGGGTAGATGCCATTCTTTTTACAATGTAACGAGTACATTGTGTGTGAAGGGAAATGCAGCCTAACAATCCTTTAACAGATTTGATTAATAAATGTGTATCAGTGTGTTATGTGTAAGCCAGAGTAAAGTGATGTGTCTTTAATCTAGATTTAAACTGACAGAGTGTGCCCGCCTCTATTCAGTGGCACATATATAAAATGGGCTTTCATTTACTCTGTAAATAGCCTCTATGGCAGGGGTGTCCAAAGACCAGCCACGGGTTTCAAATGTCTGGCCCGCAACTTGACTATTAAAATGTTTTCATAGAGCGTTTTCAAGATCGCTAACTTGCATTAAGCACACTGCACGGACTGTAATTCTGTCTAAAGACAGCGGAGCGTGGGGTCCAATCAAATGCGCTTACTCCTCTCGATCAGGCAAGCACTGAACAGCCCTGTGAGAAGCATTTGAGTTTGGAAAACAGCTCTCCAATACACAGCACAGTCTCCGCTGTAATTTAAACTAGTGTTTAAAGGCAGAGAAACACTGTGCCATAACTGCATTTAGAATACTTTTCAATCCACAAATGAATGATGGATTTACTGCAGTACCTCTTAATGAACGCATTATTATTAAGGCAGTTGATTTCAACTTTTCTGATGTGATACGTGACGAAAAGGAAGGAAAGAGAGTTCAGCAAGAGCTAGATTCAATCCCTAGTCAATCGCACATGTTCTACTTAAGCGTATGACTCTACGAGCTACGCCACCGGGGGCGCTGATTTATATGCTTCAACAAGATGAAATTACCCTGACAAAGGTGTTTTTTCTGCACTTTTATTTGTCAAAATATTTTTTTTCTCTACATTTTTCTCGAAATTTAACAAGGTTTTTTCCCCTCAAAATTTAACAACTTAAATCTTGTCATTTAACGACTTTAATCTCAAAATGATTACAATTTTTTATTATTGCTAAGCACTAATTCTCTTCCGTACTTAGAGACACTGCTTTAGCAACTTGATTAAATAAATTAAGTTGCAATTACAAGAAACCAAAATGCTTTTATGATTTTAGTTTTAGCTATCTACAATAAACCTGAGAGGGAAATAGAGGGCTGGAGCGAGAGAAGCAGGTAAAAGGAGAAGCGGAAGGTGTTATGATTGCCAGCTGGAGTGCCCACAAACTGTGTTAGAGGGCACACCATCTTGGACTGTTATATCTGTGTCTGCCTGTTCTGATGTGTTGCTCAAAGGACTCTTATTTTGAAGTGTGTCCCCCATTGTCTATGTTACCTTTCCTCTTTGCCCTCAGGTGTTCCCATAGCAATTAATTAGCTCCTCCCCCTCATTACCTCGTTAACTCGTTGTCTCGCCCTTAAAAGCAGTGTGTATTTGTTAATCAGACAGCGGTGTGTTGAACCCAGTTCAACAAAGCGGTTTCCCCTTAGTCCTAGGCTTGTTTATATTGTTTATTATTGCTCTGGATTTGCCCCGTTTGGATATTGTCTGCTCCTCGACTGACTCATACGTTCTTTTTGGATTATTCTTGTGCCTAGCCTCCCTTATACCTGTTTTCCGATCTCTGACCCTGCCTGTACGACCATGCTTTCTAATAAAGATTTGCAATTGGATCCGCACGCCTCGGTCCCCTATGTTACAGAAGAAGTCAGGCCTGACCCTGAGTGTTTATGTGCTGCTTAACGCTTCTGGCAACTTAATGATCAAACGGAGCAGGCTTTGCCAGAGCATCACATCACAGAGCCTTAATCCAGTTCTCCAGGGACCCAGATAAAACACTGAGAAGACCTCGCATTCTTCTCCTGTGTCTTTCATTTTTTATTACATGAAAAATTGAGTTACACACAATTACAGGCAATAATGACAAAATAGAAAGCCCATTCATCTTGATAAAGAGGGAGATGATTAGCTTTTGTTATGGCTGTAAATGCATAATTTAGCACTGCTGTCATGGCAGAGCTGAAAAACAGATCATCAGACTGGTCTGGGTAACAGATAACCCATAATCGCTCAAGCCTGTGTTTTTAACGCACTTTACTATTTAACCGTTTCTGTAATATCGGGTTTCTACAGAACAGACTTTGTGACTATTAAAGCACCGTGTGTTTGACAAGAAACAAGAGCCTTCACAGGTGGAGTGACTTTCTTAACGCGCTGCTTACATTAGTTCTTCAGCTGTTTACTGAAAAGCCATTCACAAATGCACTTACTATGTATTAATTAATATTATCATTACATATTATATATGGCACATATGTTTATACTACTACTACTACTGCTACTAATAATAATATACTTAATGGTTTAATAATAATATGCTTCCATAAAAAAAAGAAAATAAAAAGAAATTTGTTCGATTAAAAAAGGAAAAGAAAAATCTGGTTATCAGTTCAACATAAAAATAATGATTAGAAATATATGTCTTAATAACATGATGTGAGCTCTGGAGAGGGTGATCACTCACAGCTCTCAATCTCCAGTGTGCAGTTCTGCTCGTCCAGTGGGTATCTCCTCAGGTCCATCATGCAGGCGGCAGTGGTGGTGATCCTGAAAACAGAGCAAAGACAGGGACTGTGGGACAACATAGCCAGTCCACCTCCTCACAGCTTTACTGTTCTGCAGGGTCTTTGCTAGTCTATAAAATAAAAACATTCTGTCAAATTTAGTCTTTAATTTATATTCTGTGGGACAGTCGTGGCCATTGGCGTAAATTTTATTTTACAGTAGGGGAGGACAACATACATAACACTTTTCGTGAGTAATTTTTGAAGGGGGACACCAATAATCCAGTCAGACTGAACTAATCAAGATGTGTCAAAACTGTGGAAGACTTTGCTTCTATCATTATTGTAGCATGGAGACTGTGTCATGGTTATTTTCAAAGTTTTTTTCAAAGCTCTGGTGTAATGAAAAGGCAGATTTTTTTTCTTCAAAACTATTGCAATGTTTGTTATGCTGTTTACAGTCGAGTCTCTTAGCCACTATGATCTCGTAGGCTGCTGCACTGAACTGATAACTTCGCTCCCCGAGAAAATAAATAAATGCCCGCCCACACTGAAAGCTGGTTGGCTTATTTTGCTTAGAAAACCAATCAGGATGCTCTCTGTCTAGCACACGCTATGAACAGGCACACACACACACAGTTCACATGCACGCACGGTCTCTTTCACTCCCACTCCGTCTTATGTGCACATTTTAAGATGCACGATGCAGACATTAATTTCTCGTGTGCAAGCGCTTGTCTGCTTGGTCTAGATTCCGGGATATTTTATACAATTTGCGGGCATCAGGGAGCCACTATCAATATACTGGAGACTCCCGGAACTTCCGGGAGACTTGGGATGTCTGCCGTTAATGTTAACATTATGCCATCGCCACAAATAAAACAATGAATGGGAAACGGCTTTGGCGTGTTAAGTTGCAGTTCACTGCAACAAGCTTTGTAAACAAGCTTAAGTTAAATAGATAAGTAACTTTTTAATCGCTAACATAGCAGATTCATGAAAAATGACATGTGCCAAAAATTCTGATTACATAACTAATTTATTAAAGAATCATCATTAACTGTATTAAAGAGAATCGCTTCATTTAAAGTGAATAAAATCCCCTACTTACTAGAGTTCAACAACTACTAATGCACAGAGACGCAGTCACATACCTGACGTGTGTAGCGTATGTGAGATGAACTGGTATAGCAGGCAGTGGGCCAAACCACTGTGAGGAAGAGGAGGGGGAGCTCAACTATTTCGAAATGCGTTTTTTGCGTTTGAATTTCTGTTTACACAATTATTTTTTAGGTATACATACATGCATTTTTCACAATAGACAGTGCATTTTTTTTTTTTTTTGTTCCCCCTTGGATTTATGCCCATGGTCGTGGCCTAATGGATAGGGAGTTGGGCTTGTAACCCAAAGGTCGTGGGTTCGAGTCCCAGGTCTGGCAGGATTGTGGGTGGTAGGAGTGAGTTCATCAACTGTATACCTTTAATGCAAAGGTAAATAAATGGTATCATAAGCAAGTTTGATCTTGAGTGGACAACCAATATTACCACCCGAAAGAAAATTGTCTGACCCAACAGCAGCAGAGCTGCCTTTTCACAGTAAAAAAAAAACAATACAGAAATTTAATAGATGCCTCTGAACTTTATCTAAAAGAACTGCTTATCTTTAATAATTCAGTACACATCTCAATTCGAAATCCTTTTCTCCGACGGATATGAGTGCAACTTATTTTCTTTTATAGCTGGGCTTAACCAACTTTCTGTAAAAAATGGCACTTAAAAAACAAACAAAAAAACAACAACAAATAATAAATATAAATATTACTTCTTGGAAGACTCATATGCTCAAAAATACAGTACAAATGTTTTCTATGTGAATATCTACTCAACTGTTATTTATTTATATGATCAAAACTGAATTTTTAGCATCATTACTCCAGTCTTCAGTGTCAACTTATACATATAATTTTATTTGTATGTAAATATCCAGAATTGAATATAACTTAAATATAAGAAATTATTATAAATATAAACTATTTTTTCAGATTTTAATACATTTTTATAAATCACTGCATATTTCATCTTGATTTCGTGAATTAGCATCAGTCAATTTCCATCATTATTTAATAAACTTGTCACTAACTTTAATTTGATTTAAAGCAGGACTTATTAAACTGTTATAAATTATTTGCCATTTTTTCCCGTCACCCCCCCTTAATTCTTAATTAAATGGAAAACGGAGGAGAAGGGGTGGAGGAGGGATGCAAAAAAGCGGGAAGCGGGGAAATGAAAGCTGGAAGAATTTATAGTGAAGGGGAAATGATTTGATTGGGTGTGAATGAATGAGGGATGATTAGGAAACGAGCTGCCAGCTGTGTGCTATTACTCGTTTAGCGATCCTCTCGAAATTAAGTTATTTTGCAAAACATTCACGTAAAACAGCTATTAAATGTGTTTTAAGATTGTGTGGGTATTTTTCTTTATCTTCATATACAGTTCTGGCTAGTCAGCAATCCTCATCTCTCTCTTAGTTCCCGGTCATAAATCAGAATGCCAAAAACATCAATACTCCCGAGGTTCCTCCGCAATCACAATTCCTCAGGAAGAGCTGGAAGAACTGGGAGCTCTGGGAAATCAGGAAATTAGGCCAAGATGGCAGAGGTAAAAATAACAGGCTATTTATAGGTCGCTACATCATCAGCAAAAGTCTCAGTGCATTTGAGTGTCTAAGAGATGGATAGATGAGAGAGTCTGAGCTTTAGTGTTGTTGGAAAGCCGAGGAGAGTCGAGGTGGAGTTGGTGTCTCTCCATCCCTTCTTCTCGCTCGCTTAAAATTCATAACCATTTCTCAATCTCTATCAACTTCTCCTTGTCTTTCCATCTGACATCTTTCTTTCACTGCATATACATCTCGTTTTCTCTATGTTGGCATCTGCTTTCCATCTGACTAAAAGTCTGGGGTCAGTGAGATTATTTTTTGATGGAAATTAGTATTTTCATTCATTATCAAGGGTAAATTAAATTGATTGAAAGTGACAGTAAAGACCTGTAATGTTACAAGAGGTTTATATTTTAAATAAATAATGTTCTTTTGATCTTTCTGTTTAAATTAAAATCCTGAAAAATAAAATGGATCAAAATGTTATCAAATTACATTTTAACATAGATTCATATAGAAAATTTGTAAAAATGTTTTCAAATGTAATTAAATTGTACTGTTTTTACTGTAGCATGTTCCAAGAACATATATAATAATGCCATTTCTTTTTTAAATTTGCGTTTATGTTTTTTTTTATCAATTATTTTAGTTGTGTAGTCGTGAACTTGCTTAATTCATACAATTATAATAGGTGTCACTGGACGTTTCTTTTAAGCACACATTATATCTGACAGCCAAGAGCATTAGTATGATATAAAGACTAAAAAAAGCATAATTACATTATAACCTGGATGTGTTTTATTTATTTATTTTTTAATAATGAGATTTCTTTGTCAGGTGATATAACTGGCCCCAACCACTGCAAACACTCTGATTCCTGTTTAATAGATCTAGTCTTTCTCATTACAAGTTATTTATTCTCAAAGACATGTTTAGTTTACTAAAAGACTCTAGGTATATTAGTAGCAGTCCGTGATTTGGGAAGAAAAACTTAAAAGTAGATGTTGCCCCAGTCTCTGTTACTCATCTCTCTATTTCTCTGCTCTCCTTCTCTCTGTGACCTGCTGCTTACTGTTTGATTCGTATTTGCCTGAAGAGGGCTTGGCTCAATATATTAAGAGCAGAAGGAAGCTAGGCCTGACCCTCACTGGTTTAGTGCCGCTTAATAACGCCCCTGGCAGCTTGTATCAGCTTGAAAAGTGTCTGAGGAATAAAAGTCGAAGCTGTTTCCTATGCAGTGCTACTTCGCTGCATTTAAACTCACCAACGCTGAGATATTCTCATCCACATGCATTCAAGAGCACTCTTTTTGCACCACACTAGACTTCATCTATCCATCTATCACCGGTGGGCCTCACACCGCACAGGTTCATGTAAGGGTTGGGTACAGACCCCAAGGCAGCATGTGTACCTTTATTCCAAACGACCTTGTTTACTAAGGCTTGTGCTGCAACACGCCATGCAGGGGTCTGACTAAATAACATTACGAGAGGGGCGAGAGAATGAGCTGAAAACACAGCAGACAAAACACTAGTCCTGAACTGGATCAAAGATTCTGCAAACCTAACTAGATTGTGATTAGAAAAAAAAATTGGTCATTCTTGACAGAAAGTTTTTTTCATCATCCGAATGGTATGAAATTTGATAGAGGTTTTGGAAATTGTTTTGTTAACACACACATGTTGGTGGTTTACGGGGACTCTCCATAGAAGTGATGGTTTTTATACTGTACGAGGCTGTATTTTCTATCACTTTAAACCTACTCCCTTTACAGGAAACCTTCTGCATTTTTAGATTAAAAAAAATAAATAATAATTTAGTATGTTAAAATGACTTTGGCAGTGTCCTTATAAACCACCTTCAAATTGTAATACTTCTGTCATACCCATGTCATTAAACTAATATAGTCCCTGTAAACCACAAAAACCAGTACACACAAAAGATTAAATGGTTACTCAAAAATCATTGTATTGGAAAGAGAACCTCAACTAGTGGAAATGTTTGGTACTGCATCCAAACTAAATCTTACTGGAAGTTAATTCTTTTGAGATGTCAACCTCAAATTTGTAACACAACTTCTTTAGATGTATGGACTTGACTTTCATGCCATTTTAGAGTAATACATATTTTGTAAAATAAATATTTCATATCAATTTTACAATGTGCATTTTTCATGATAATCAAAATAAGTTGTATTAGTTTGAGTTTGTCACTTTTTTGTTCAATTCACCTATTATCTGTATAATCCAAGTAGAATCATTTAACAAAACAAATCTGCAAGAATTACCATAGGCCAGGGGTGTCAAACTCAATTCTTGAAGGGCTGGATCCCTGCAGAGTTTAGTTCCAACCCTACTCTGACACCAACGCGTTCTCACTCCCAAGTCGTTACATATTGCCGCTTGGTCAGGACCCTTTGGCATCAATTTTGGAAGCACAGGGTACCCCTTTAGCATAATTTTTCGACAAGAAGGTCATACGCTGTTTTAAACTGTTTTTCTTAATTGAATGATTTGCATGAGTTTGTTAAAAAAAAAGAACAATTTATATAAATATATGCTTTCATTGGTGCACCAATCCCACCCCCTAAAAAAAAGATCCCGCACTCAAATCTCATTCAAAAAGATACTCCCGTCCCGTAGAATGACACAATTGATCGCAAGATATACAAGAGCCAATAGCATTTCACGAACAAGGCTGACGTAAGGATTCTTCTGAGAGCATTTTTTTAATTTGCGCACAGAGGCTGCAGAACAGGAGAACACACATAATACGCAGTTTTAAAGGACTTGATTACTTGGATCAGGTGTGTTTAATTAGGGTTGTAACTCTGCAGGCCCTCCAGGAATTGAGTTTGACATCCCTGCCATAGGGTTTATGCCTAAGAAACAGTTAATAAATAGATAAGTATTCCATAAATATAATACTTTATATGGTACCGTATATATTAGTACCACAAAATCCACAAAAAATGTCATAAGAATCAAACAAACATGTAGTACTTTAATTTAAATAAAAAAAGCAGTCATTTTAAACCATCATTTAAACAATAGACATAATGTTTTGAACATCCTGATTTTGCCAAGTGCGATGTGTCCCTAGGTCAACATACTTTGTTGGACCTGGAACGACATATTAATGCAAAAAAATAGTCTTGACCATATCTCTAAACCTAACCTTACTCATGAATAATGCTTAAAATCAGAGGAAATGATAGATGACTGAAACTGATGTACAAGCAACAAATGCTGATTGTATGCCTCAACATTACAAAAACTGTAAAAAAAAAAAAAATGTTTCTTTAAATCTGATCCAAATCTGTTCCAGGGTCAACATCTTATTCCAGGGTCCTTGTTGCACTTGGTAAAATCAGGTTAGGGTGATGTATTGGAAAGTCATTGAGTACATGTAATGAGCACATACACATTAGGAGTGTGTATTTAAAAAGTGTAAAACACCAAGGTCATCTATTAAACTTCCATGAAAGGCATGAACAGATACAGTATAATGTGTACAACTTGCTTTGGATAAAAGTGTGTGTCAAATGAAAAAAGAGAAATGCAAGAAATGCAAATGAAATCAAGCCAATTTTATGCTCATGTTGAATTTAACCACCAAAGACATGTTTGTAAATCTGCATAATTAAAAAAATTTGAGCCAGAGAAGGAATGTATCACATAAAGAGCAGACCCCTATACTTTTATATTACCTTAATTTAGATTTTTTTGTTATCCAGCTAAGCCACTGTGACAGTATCAGACTTAGACCTGTGTGAGAGAAGGAAATGGTACTGAATTCTGCTACCATTTCAACAATTTTCTTTGCAGTGATGCCTCTCCTATCTGAGTTGTCCTGTTGTTGCTGGTATAGTCCCAGGTGGAAAAGGCGTAGTATTAAATGTATTAAAAATATACTTGAAATTCAAGTAGTATGTTTATAATACATTTGCATTCCCAACATGCTTATTTAAAGTGCATTAAAAATATATAAAGTTTTAATATATTTCTAAAAAGTATACTAGAAGTACCTTTGTACTAAATATATGCTTAATTAAAAAATAAGCTTTTTATGCTAAATACAAGCATAATTTTAATATATTCCTAAAAAGTATAGTAAAAATAAAATTTTAATAAATATATTCTTATATAAGTATATTTTATGTGTACTTTTTATAAGAACGTAAAATGATTACACTTTAAGTGGGTTTTTTAATGTAATTCATAACCATGTCTATGCATGCTGCAAAATATTTTAACTATTTATGTATTTATAGTTTTAATATTTGGAAAAGTATGATATTTTGAAAAACATTTTTAACATTTACAATGTACAAACATTCGTGTCTCTTTAGAGCACTTGGAGGAAACCACGCGATTCATATGGATTACATGGCAATGGTTTTTTCAATGAACTTTTGGAACGTGAACATCTTTGGTGATGTAACGATCCAGCTGGAAGTGCCAGCGTTCGTTTGATGGCATTCCAGCTCTATGTTAACTTACTGTCTGTGTGTCTCTGTTACCTATACCTGGACCTTTTATTATTAACTCATGTCTCCGCCTACCTTGTCTGTCGCCATTGTGATTCATTCGTTTCTCCTCCCCTTAGCTTTGTTCCCGTGAGTATAAATTCCCGTGAGTTTCCTGAGTAAGTCGCTCGTCATTGTTGGATGTATCCCTTGTCATCCCTTTGTACAGCCATCCATGTTTCTCCGTGTTTCCCTGTGTTTTCCCCATTTGGATTTATCTTTGTTGACCCATGCCACGTTTCCTGGATTATTCTTATGTCTCTGCTCTCTTGGATTAAGTTCGCTGCTCGTCTGACCATTGGCTCCCTGTATTGGATTATTCTCTTGTCTTTGCCAACTATGTTCCCGTTTGCCATTGCCCCGACTGTGCATGTATTGTCTCTGTGTTTGTAATAAAATAAGTCTGCATATGAATCCGCACGCCTCCCGTCTCCTCCTTCGTGACAGGTTAATCGTCTTTCATCGGAGGTCTCAAGCTTTTCTTGAAGATGAACGAAAGTCTTATTGGATGGTTTGAAGCATCTTAAGGGTGAGTGATGAAATTAATTAGAAAATATAGGCCTAGCGGAATGTTCTTTTTTTTTTAATTTTTACCATAAACCTCACTGTAACTTCAGGTAAAATTTGTGTTTAATTAACATTATTTCATGTCGTGTTTTTGACACACATAAATAGTAATAACGCATAACGTAACATATTAACATTCTATTATTTGCAAATTAACTTCTGTTTTCTGATTTTCTGAACAATTTGTCTTCATTATAATTAGATAAATTAATGATCTTTGAAAAACCACAACATAAAAATTATGTTTGCACGTACAAATGATTAATCACAGCTGCCGCCTCATTCCCCTAACAGCTTATTACCCGATTCCCCTATCAGAGCTAAGAGCTTTCCTTTAAATAGCCAAACTCCCCTTTACGTTCTACATCTACGTTCATTGCAAAAAAGATTGCAATGTCTGACTCAGGACGGTGTTCCTTCCATCCACGGATGCCTCCTCCATGGGCTGGGTTGCTGTATGCAATGGGCAGGCAGCTTCAGGCCCCTTGACAGACGTCCGACTGCTTTGGCATATCAATTGCCTTGAGTTGTTAGCCATCTTTATGGCCCTGTGTCGCTTCCGACCTATGCTGCGCCACAAGCACATGCTGGTCCGAACAGACAACACGGCGGGCGTAGCTTACATCAACAGACAAGGTGGTCTACACTCCCGCCGCATGTCACAACTCGCCCGCCATCTGCTCCTGTGGAGTCAAACGTGGCTGAAATTGCTGCGCACTGTTCACATTCCAGGGACGAGGAGCAGGTTCTGCTGGTAGTGCCATACTGGCCCTCCCAGACCTGGTTTGCCGACCTCATGTTCCTCACCCGCGCCCCATTCTTTGGAACCTGCACGTCTGGTTCCTGGACGGGAGGCAGCAGACCTCTCTCCCGCCGTGGTAGATACCATCACTCAGGCAAGAGCTTCCTCTACGAGGCAGGCTTATGCTCTGAGGTGGAGTTTGTTTGTCGACTGGTGTTCCTCTTGCGGAGAGGACCCACAGAGATGCATGATCGCAGTGGTGCTTTCTTTCCTGCAAGAGAAGTTGGAGCGCAGGTTGTCCCCTTCGACTCTCAACGTGTATGTTGCTGCCATAGCTGCCAGTCACGATGCAGTGGAGGGTGCGTCCCTCGGGAAGCACCAACTCATCATAAGGTTCCTCAGAGGTGCTTGTCGGGTTACTCTCCCGAGACCACACCTCGTACCCTCTTGGGACCTTGCCGTCGATATATTGAATTACCTGAATTCCACATGCAGAAACTATGGGTTTAAGTCATGTGCTCCGCTTCCCCAACCATCTGCTTTTTCAGTGAGCCCTCTTTCCCCCCCAGGGTGTTGGGAAGGTTATGTGCAGACTCCTTGACTGACAAACTTGAAAAGTAATCTCGCCTGTCGGCGGGGGGGTCTCCGCGTAACGCGGCCTCAAGGGTCGTGGCCTGTTCCATGGATGTTCCTATATGTAACCCCGAAGTGATTCGACTGAAAGGGTAACATCTAGTTTCGAACGTAACCCACGTTCCCTGAAGGAGGGAACAGAGACGTTACACTTTCTTGCCACGAATCTGAGGTCGCACTGATGCCAGCTCAGCTACTCAGCGAAAACCTGCAGGTGCACTGCATTCGTGCCCTCTTATACTCACGTAGTGATGGGGTGCACCTGAATGCAATCAGTATTTTATTTGAAGCTCAAAGGCAATTGGTGTCTCTGACGAGTTCCCATTTGTAATGTCTCCGTTCCCTCCTTCAGAAAAAATAATACTAGTAACGAGATACGGAAGGGAAGAAAACTGGCTTACTTATTATGGATAGGTTGGAATCGGACTGGATGACAAGATGATAAGTAATGGTTGGTAATACGGCATGATTGTAATTGTACGGTAATACTGTCTGATTAATCGCTCGCGCTCCTCCTGAAATTAGTTTGGCAACATCACATAATTTAAATATATTTCTAAAATATGACATTTAGTATGTCTAAAAAAGCACAATTTACATGTATATCTTTTTCACCTGGGCTCACTTATCTTTACACAGATAGATATTGTAGCAGAGGAATGTGTGATTAAACAAAATGAAATAATGCCAGCTATATATAGAAGCTGCCCTATTTTGCCCTTAGACATCTTCAAGTTGCTGAAAAAAATAACTCCAGCCTATGCACTTCACCTCCATATCAGGTAACCTTTTCTGTAAATGAGAATTTATGATCATGTCTCAGTTTTATTGTGTGGCTCATCCACTGTAAATGAGAAGGTAAACAGAAGACCTCTTCTTCTCTCAGTCACTATGTCTAGTAATATAGATTAGCTTAAGTCTATTATTATGTCCTAAATTAGTCAACTGCATTTAGACATAACTATGCTGTAACGTTTCTTAACTGGGCCTAGTACATAGCCTTGCTGAACACCACATAATGTGTGCTTACTGAGTTATGCTGTGTGCTAAAATGCTGTAAATGTGACGGATCACAACACAATAAGCTGAACACTGCTAAAACTGTGCTTGAATTGTTGGTTTATTTAAGACAGATTACCTTTGTTTACATTTAAACAAATGAGTCAGACACTAGCCTCAGCCTTAGATAGAAAAGTGTTCTTAAAACAAATTTTACACAAAAGCAAAAGGCACTTTTTTGTTCTGGCAAGTTTGATCTGATTGACTGACTAAATTATACAAATTTCAAGCATGAAGGCATTTAGCTAATAAATCCATATAGGAAAAAAAGTAGTGTAATACACAATTTAAATTAATATACTTATGGTTATTATAGTTAAACCACAAATTAACCATGTAGTAAAACATAGGTATATAGAATTAGTAATATAGTAAAATATATAGAAATAGTAATCAATCTGCCAAAAAAACATGGTTACTGCACTTTCACTATAATAAAACCATGGATCATTTTTGTAAGGGTAGGGTCGACACAATGCATTTTTAAGAAAGATCTACTATTAAAAATTTACCAAGCATTAGGGTTTATTACAGTTAAAGTGTAGAAACAATGTTTTTTGTTGTTGTTGTTGCTTTTTGTTTTAGCAGATGGATTACCATTTGTATAACCAATACTATGGTTAAACTATAGTGTGTGTAGTTTACCATGGTTTAACTACAATAACCAAGTTATGTTTAAGGTAGTATAATCAAAGTTAAATAAAAGCAACATGCAAACTATGCGTCATGCAAGTTTATTGTATCTTTAACCCTTTAAAGGGGACTGAATTACCGAATTACTGAAATAATTGGAAATTGATAATTTCAACCCTGGAATGTTATCGGAGGCTATAACAAGACTTTTAAGCTTTTGTGACTAAAAAATTAAAAAATTAAAATTTTATGTTGTAAATCTAGGTCAATGAAATGACCATATATGGTTCCTCGCCAGTCTATGGTCATCTGTTTTCCCAAAAAAGGGCATATATTTACCATGTTAAAAACACATAAAATACAAATAAATACATAAAATGTACATAAACGGGCGTATGTCTAAATATCGACATACAGGCACTTACTTGAATAGGGCATATGATCACACCATTTTTCATGTCACAGCATTCACTAACTTCGGGAAATGTTATGCAAACAACACCGATCTCAACATTTAACACAACTATTCAACCATATAATGCATGAGTTTTGTTAACTTAGCATTGTTCGTTATGATGCTATTTATATTTTTGTGAGAGTAGGTATGAGTGTAAACGCATACTTTTCAAACTCCCGAAGTACGCTGATGTTTGAAACGCCCCGGGCAACTCCTGAGTGTTTTTTTTTCTGCTGATTGGCTGGAAGAAATCCATGCGCTTACACGAGCTCACGGAAAGGAACAAGATCGCTCTAATGAATGATCGACTAAGTTACCAAATATAGTTCTTTGCCCGATAAAGGGTTAATTATGTTATGCAATTATGCAAGTTAATATTATTAGTTAATATGTTAATAATATATGAACAATAAAATTAAACTAAAATTATTTTATCTTGACAGAATGCTAGTGAACTTTGTGCGAACATTATATCCCAAAATTCATCTTAATCTCACTGCACGTACAGAGATGCATTTACTGCGCAAAGCTGTAGCGTGATTATTTTCATGATGATTGTGGAACATTTATTCATCTTAATTTTGCCTTCAGTTTAATTATTTTCATGAACTCACAAACAAACCCCTGCAGTTTCCTTCACGAACAGTAATTGCAGTAGACACAGCAGCTGACTCACTCTGATCACAAGTGCATCATGTGATTACATCCGTCCTTACATCTTTGTATCACCTCTTTTTTCCACACAGACATTTGTGAATCCTCACTATCAAGGCAGTCTGATCCCGACGTACATCATACTGTCTGTAATGGCAGTCTGGGCGTACTTGTGTGCCGGAGGATCTTTGAGGAACCTCAAACTCTGCCTCACCTGTAAAGATAAAGACTTCTTGCTGGCCAATCACAGGCCAAGATAACCCATCAGCTCCAAACAGGACTTTCTACAAAGGCCGGCTCATTGAGCCAGTAGGCTGGCGACACGGCCAGCAGCCTTGGACTCTGGGAGGCCTATGGTCTGGGTAGTCTGTGTAAGAATGGATACCAATTAACAGGAATTTTATGTCTTCAGATCTTGCACTTTCTATAATTACCTCCTTCTGTTTTCTGTTCTGTACCTCAAGTTCTGTGTGAAAGAGACACTGAAACCATGTCAAAGAGAGTGTGTGTGTGTTTTATACTGTCTAGAGCTGCTTTCTTATGTAATTTTTCTTCTTTGTAGCAGGTTTTAGTTGAGGTCTTGTATAGGTTTGGCCTTAAATTGTTTACCCCCCCCCCCCGTTGGGCTTTTCCCTCCTGTATTTTATGTTTAGATGGCCAGTTAGGCTCATATGATCCACCACTTTTCTGTCATCTGTTTTAGAACAGCTCTTTAATTCTCTGGCGATCCAACCCTGGAGAGTACCTTTTGTTTTTGTTTTAATTCATGTGTCTGTAAGCTTGTCTTAAAAAAAAAAAAAAAAAAAAAAAAACTCCTCAACTCTCAATAGAGTAAAAGTTTTTCAGTTTTTCAATTTTCCCCGTGGAACATATTTAAACTGCTTGGGCTTAATTGATGAATATAGTGGCCACTCTTCAATAAAACCACTACTCTCTGAATCTATGCTACAGGAAGCTCTGGATGATTTTTAACACATGGGTGACCACTGTCCCTAGTGCTATCTTTCTTAGATACCACTTTTATTGGACTCATGCTTTGTTTCCTTTGACTGTAAGGTGTATACAATTTTCATTCATAATAAAGTAGCTTGAGCTCAAATCCATTGTAATCGTCTTTTTCACTTAAAAAAAAAAAAAGGTATAGTTTTAGGGGGTTTATGCCTTTCTTACAATAGGGGATGGTAGAGCATAGAACATAGAGGAGAGGTCCTTGAGCCGGGATTTAAACTCAGGACGCCTCTAATGCAATGGCCAATTTGTCTAAAATGTTTCTAATTATTTTCAAATAAGCATAGGGGAAAAAACTTTGTATATATAAATACAGAGGGAATGAAAGCAGCAATACTAAGAAACGTTACAATCTCAAAGTTGAACGTCAAAGACACATTTAGATAGCCAGTAATTGTACTCTTCAATTTTATATACTAGTCCTTTAATTGTTTTGATATATTTGAATCTCTCATTTTTTAACAGCTAGCAGTCCTTACGGTGACGTCACTGTAGAACCAATTCTAGGCGGTGATGTGACTGTGGCATGTAAGAAATTTACATTAAAAAACTATGTGTGATAGGTACGTCTGAACTATGTACTGAAAGTATTCAGACACCCTTAAATTTTTCACTCTTGGTTATATTGCAGCCATTTGCTAAAATCATAAAAAGAAAAACTTTCCTCATTAATGTACACACAGCACCCCATATTGACAGAAAAACACAGAATTGTTGACATTTTTGCAGATTTAT
>JAUCMU010000133.1:529563-542527 GCA_032275025.1 Enteromius treurensis
AGACGCAGCGGGCCATCATCCAGCAGGCCTCCTGTCACTACGCCCTGGGAGAGTACAGGGTAACACACACAAACACACACACACTTTATTGCCCTACCCATCACAGAATTATTTAATCATTTATTTCCCTTGTGAGGACCGACCTAAAGTCCTCACAGCTGTAGGCTTCTCAATAATTGGTTCTCACACTCACACACACATTAGGCCTGCTGTGTTTAGCCTGTCTGCTGACGCTGTGGTTTGTCAGATGGCATGTGAGAAGCTTCTGGAGGTGGTGTCTGGTCTGACGCCTCAGAATCACGAAGCGGTGAAGAGCGGAGAGGAGCAGCACAAACCTCGCAGCAAAACCAGGAAAGGTGCGTCTGTAGCACGTATATAAACTACTGTTTTATTTTATTTTATAAACCCTCGTTCTTTTAATGTTCTGTTAATACTAGCAGCACACATTAATTGGATGTTACACTGCGGAACTGTATTTGAGACCCATTACAACGGCAATATTTAAAATTAATTAAAATAAATTAAATCATGCTTTCCTTTAAAAAGCTCTAATTCTGTGGGCGAGCTACAAAAACTTTACTATTTTTACTTCTTTTTTTTTTTCCACCTGGAGTTGTTAACCTGTGACTTATTCAAGACTGTTATAATAATAATAAAAATATCTGTGTAGCAAAAATGAATTAGAAATAATTGATGTGCGTGTGTGTGTTTTTTAATTATATAGTGCCATTATGTAAACAAACTAGCAGTTGAATGTTGAAAATCTATTTTTGGTAGTTTGTATTTACTAGTGTAGTTAATAAATGTTAACAAATGAATCCTAGTGAAGTGTTAAGCTTTTAATTGACAGTCATTAAAGTTAACATAAATAACATTACAAACATTTTTGTCAATTGAGATAGTGTATAAAACTTTTTTTCTATTTCAGCTAGTCGCTTCAACATGTAGTGAACTAAAATTAAAATATTGGTTTGTTTATATATCTTAAAAAACGTTTTACTCTGAAGACTTTGTTTTGGAGCAGAACCGTTGTCACTTTCAAAACGTTTACGTTTAGCATTACTCTGAATCCGGCAGCGCATGTCATCTAATTAATATTCATGAGCCAGGTTGTTACCCTAATAGGGATGTCTCTCTCCTGTGTTGCTAGGTAACGATCTGAGGCTCGTCCCCTGCACCAGTAAATCTGTCCTTCCCTTCTGTCTTCAGCTCATGCTGGCCTGTTTTAAGGTACCGGATCAGAACCTCTCACCTGCTCAGCGCTCATTTGGGTTTTTAACTCGTTTCCTCTCTTTCTAAGCTGAGGGCCTTCACAGATAACAGAGACGACCTGGCTCTGGGTCACGTGATCGTTCTCCTGCAGTATGATTGGCCGCAGGGTGAGAATCTCTTCCTGAAGGCAGTGGATAAGATCTGCCAGCAGGGCAGCTTCCAGTACGAGAACTTCTTCAACTACGTCACCAGTATCCTTCAGAAGATTGTTATGACCCATGACTTATATATAACAATATATCATGTATTACAGTGCACATTAGGAATCATTATAATGCATTATAGCCTCTTATAAACCTTTATAATGCATTAAACATAAAGTGTTACCAAAAAGGCATATGTGTGTGCACTGTGAATATTTATTATGTATAGAAAAATACACACGCGTGCATGTATGTGTTTAAGAAAAATGCTACGTTTATATATTTATATATGATGCAGTTTAAAATGAATCCTTAAAAAGCAGACATATTAAATAAAAATCTATTTCATAAGTTCATTGAACATTTTCACACCGTAGGATTATTTAAAATGTTTAACATGCTAAACTGCATCCAGGCATAATTCAGTGTGGGTGTATGTTTGTGTGACTGTCTGTCCTTGACCAGCTCTCTCTGAGACATTGACATGCTAGAAGAGTTTGCTTACCTTCGCACGACAGAAGGAGGGCGGGTCCAGCTGGAGCTGCTGCCCAATCAGGGGATGCTCATCAAGTAAGTCCCGCCCACATCACGCACATCAGCCAATGGAACTGGAGATGATGAGAAGTGATCATCGAAGGTCTCTCCCTCCTTCCTGTTTCCTTTCTCCTTTTATTTTGGACATATCGAATAGGCTGCGGTTAAGACTAGCAGTCGAAGACGGCGGTTTGCTTGTGTTTCCTTTACCCTGCTTTAATGCTGATGTCCTCTAGCTGCTTTTTGATCAGTTTTATGGTCTATGTCTGACATTGTGCAGGATCATCATGATGAACAAATAAACCATTTATTAAGTTCTTTATTGATGTTTCCATAAGGAAGCTTTATCAAAAGTTACTTAAGATGAGAGAAAAACAACTTTTTAACGTTCTGATCATTTCATGTTAACTCAGCCAGAGGTCAAAATACTGATTTGTTTTTGTTTAGTTTTTTTGTGAAAGAATTACTTAAATTCGTTTGTTCTTCGGACATTCTTCTTTAAATATAAGTATGAGCGTAAGCAAAGTGACCCATGTTTGGTTTTGACAAAACCACTTAAAAATGGGTAAAATTCAGAAAATTGGACATGGAGTCATATTTAGAGACCTGTATCTTTGGGGCTGAGCCATACCAGAATCTGAAAGAATATTAAGATATCTTCAATACGTCTAGAGTTAAACACATGCAAACATTGGGAAAAAAAATATTTAGATCCCCATATGTCTGGGATTGAACCAAATAGAGTCTTAAAAACACAGATACTTAAAGAAACGTTTGTTAAGAACCAAATTCTAAAAGGATATTAAAATAGCTTTAAAACTTCCTGAGTTGCTGGCAAATATTGGAGCACAAAAAGTGCTTTTTCCTGTTTTTGAACAGCCATCATTAACACTTAACGCATCACAGATTTCTAAAGTCAACAGATTTTACAAATACATATTATTCAAAATAAAATGATGATGCTTCAGTATTTCTAAAGTCGAGTTTAAGCTGTAATGTGGCTCTAAATCTGATTTTAGCTCCACTCTTTAAAATAGTGGATAAATAGTAAATATGTTTAATATTTAGAGTTTTATTTATGTTTGTCTTTCTCAAGAAAAAAATGAAGAGAGGCAGATTTCTGGAAGATGATGATTTGACCCGGAATGACCCTTTTCTGTGGCATCACTTCCAAAAATGTATTTTAGAAACCGTTTTTAAGAGTGTGCTTATAAATATTAAGGATATTAATTATACAAAAATATATGCTTGCGTTCATCATGTCTGAATTTAAATAAAGCAAGAACTGTTCCTTTACGTTGTACATCAATAGAAAATGCCCCTGATTTGTCACAGTGGTATTTTAGGTGAAAATAGATTGGGGAAATGTTATCTGAAGCTGTGTTATGGTAGTCTTTGGCTGTGCCGCTAGCTCTCTTGACGGAGCGTTTCTTCCGCTCTGCTCATGCTGGCGGTGCGTTTATGAGTGTTTGCTGTCCGTAGGAACCCTAGCCCCGCCCTGGGGGTGGAGTTAAACACCCTGCTGCTTCCAGGGGCTCAGAAGGCTGACAGGTACCCCTCCCCCTTCACCCAAACCCCGCCCCCAACCCTCCCAGACTCCTTCCAGCCTGATCATGTGTTCATATTCTCCTCCTCTATTATTTCTCTTCATTCTGCTCAAGCATTTTCATTTTGCAAGATCGTTCCCGTTCTCATACGGCTCCGTTTCCGTTGTGTTTTACTCAAGTTGTTGTGAAGTGTTCGAAGAATATTTTTCGTTCGTTTTATTATATTACATTGTGTTCATTTTCTTTTTCCATTGAAATGCAGCGTTTTACATTCATGAGTGAATCTCACAGGTCATGTCAAGAAATGTCTGAGTTGTATTGCACCTGGAAATCAAAATTTAAAAATAGAAAATTATATTTTGTATGAATACTTTTTTTTTTTTTTGAGTATGAGAATGTGGAAAATGTTTAATTCTTTTTATTGAAATTCAGAAAATATATATTTTATATATTGAACATGTGCAAGTACACACAATGTATTTATTCATCTAATATTACGACTAATTAGATTTGAATCTGTTTAAAAAATGTCTAAAACAAACAGAAATAAAAGTACCATCATCCAAAATAGGCTGTTATTTTATTTATTTATAAATTATTTATTTTATTTTACTTTATTTAGTTTATTTATTTCCAATTCTACATCTTTATTTGTATTGTATTATTATTCTATTGTATTACGATTAATCGCATCCAAAATAAAAGTTTTTGCTCATATAATATGTGTATATATATATATATATATATATATATATGTATATATATACAAAAGATATATATTTAAAAATACAAATATTTTATCATTTATATATAGTAAATATATTTACATATAACAAGTATTAACAAGTATAACAAATATGTGGGTTGCAGTATGAGGCAGATGTTTCTTTGTGAGGTTCACCCTTATGTGTATTTTTTGCCACAGTGTGTGTGTTCAGTGTTTGATTGGAAGAGCGTTGCTCTTATATCTGTCTGAATGTGGAGAAACTGCTTCAAGCTGTTTAGTTTCTTATCTGAGTTCTGACGTTCACATTGGTTCTGTATTTGGTGACCTGTGTCAGCTCAGTGTGTTCTCAAACAGCGTGCGTGTGTGTGTGTGTGTTTTCACAGACATCACACCGTGACTCGAGGAATCACCAAAGGTGTGAAGGAGGATTTTCGGCTGGCGATGGAGCGTCAAGTGTCACGGTGCGGAGAAAACCTCCTCATGGTTCTCCACCGCTTCTGCATTAACGAAAAGATCATCCTCGTCCAGTCATTACCCTGAGTGACCTCTGACCTTTAACCTATGGATCAGCCCAGCTTTGGTACTTCTCAGACATTTTTGAAATGTGATCAACTTTGTTGGATCATAAAAGAAGCTTCGGTCACAATGCACTGGTCTCATTGTAGGTCATGGTTTTATTTTAGGTATTAATTAACATTCAAACATGTTCAGCATTTTCTTATTATTTGTCTGTAAAATGCAAAATTCACTGTTTAAGCAAATGCAATATGTTCACATTGTATTGTTCTTTTTGTAAAATACTTCATACTAACTAGACTGTTTTGTGTAATTGTGTAATATAATGCTGGCAGCTCATAATAAATAAAAACATTTGTTCTTTAGCTGAATATTTAATTGTCATTCTTTACTTATTTCAGTTTATCCATTACAAGGTCCCTTTTCACTGTAAATCTCGGGATATTAATTTCAAAGATGCATACTAGTTACTTATTTCTGTGTTTAATAACTTTAAGACAGTGGGTCTTAACCTTTTCGACTCCTGAGTCCTTAAATTTCTGCATTTTCTTCAGGGTTGAATATTTGAGCAATGAATATGCATGCCTTTTTTTTTTTCACTTGTTTGTGATTCATTGCATAAGAATTTATGATTTTTTACTCAAATTATACCAATAAAATATTTTGGATGTAATTAAATGTAGCTTTATATATATATATAAAATGTTTCTGCCTTAAAATGAAAAATGCTTACATTTTAATGATATTTAAATTTTTCTGTGATGTATTTAATAATTATATATTTATTTAGATCTCTCCGTATTCTAGTAAGAAATTTGAGAAGTTAAAACAAATTATGATTTTTTTTATCTATCCATATAATTATGGATAGATTTTTAAAACACTATATAGTTTTAAGTTAATTATTATTATTATTATTTTCGAATCCATTTTCCAGATCAAAGTATTTCAATTTTAGACATGCCTTATCTTATTTCAAATCATTTTAAGTCATCTTGATGTGCTGAAGACCTCTAGTTGGGAACCACTGCTTGAAATAATTATTTGCTCAACAGTCTGAAATGAATAGTAAAATTCCTCTAATCACTATTCTCTGTCTGATGAACTGGGAAGGTCGGCCTGCAGAGCTGCTCTGAGATTTGCCCAGAAGAGTTTCTGCTTGGCTCCCTCCGGTGGCCACTCGAGATAGGTGCGTCTGGACATCATAGACTTGAGCTGGTAGTATTTGGAGGGAATGAGATACAACGGCAGAGGTTCCAGCAGAATGAGGATGATGCTGTCCATCCCTCGGGTCATCCGCTGGTGATTGGCGAAGTAGAGTTCATAGTGGCACCATTCGCTCTGGACGAAGTGAGAGGAGAGCACAAAGACGCACCTCCGGCTCTGCTCGATGCATCGGAGGATGTTCTGGACAATTGTCTTTCCCGGGATGAAGTCACGCTCGTGGTGACACACTCGCAAGCCGTAGTCACCCTCGAGCTTGGGAAGAAATTGCAATTTCACAAAGTCTGCGTTCTTTTGGCTGTACGAGACGAATGCATGGAAACGCAACCCTTCCAAGTCTTCCGATTTCCTTTGGGAAGTTATAGCATTGTGCTTGGCTCGCGTCCATTTCCAGATCATCTTGAGGTACCACGGCACGTCCAAGCGATTGCAGAGAAGGCTAACAGCGACTATTAAAGTGATTGTAGGGATTAAAATAGTAATAGCCAGGATCCAAGCGTTGCAGGAGATCTCAGGAAGGTAGAAGTCTTCTAGTAAGGAGTTGCTCCAGGATTCTGGGTAACTGCATCGGTATCCTTCCGGCCAGTGTCGAAGAGTCAAACCAAGAGTTTCTCCCCTCTGGCGTTTCACTCTGTCTTTGATCAGAGAAGTGAATTCACGCAAAGCACAGGTGCAGATGAAAGGGTTGCGACTCAAGTCCAGATCTTTAACATGCGGACAAGTCTTAAGGGCTTCCGGTAAAGGCGAATGAATGGAGTTGGATCTTGCAGAGAGCTTCTGCAAGTTTGGAAACCCTTGGCAGGTGGGAAGGTCTAGAAGGCGGTTGTCCATAAGGTCAAGGACCCTTAAGCCATCCAAAACCCGAAGATCTGAAGGAACTGAGGTCACTCGGTTATTCCGAAGGTTTAGGATCCGTATAGTATCCGGTAAACACTTGAAGACGCTCTGGTCGAAAACATTTGAAGACAAATCCAGTTGGACAACTTTGAGAGGCCAAACGCACTTGCCTTGTTCCTCGGAATAGGTGAGTGTGTTCTGACTGAGGTCGACGTATTGAAGCGAATCCATGAGATGGATTCTTGAGGTCAGCGGTCTAAGGAGCTTTAAGTCGTTGCCCCTCAGAACCAACTTTACCAGGTTTGTCAATGTACTGCATTCAGTATCCGGATCAACTGAGAAGACGTTTTCCGTTAGAGCGCAATCGGACAAGTCCAACACCTCGATCTGGCTAACGTTCGAAGGACAGGTCATAAAGATGATTGGCGTTTGGGTTAAACTGACGTTTCTTGCAGGCATGTTTATGAAGAAGTCATAGAGCTCTTTTTGATTGAAGATGAACTCTGTTACGGATGCTCTTGTTGTAGAGAAGGAGTCCAGCATGCGACTTGTGGACAACCGCATGCCGTCTTCCATTTTTGTCATAGTAAGGTCTGAAAAAGAAAACTGTTGAATTGTAGACTTCAATACTATGTTTACGCACCTTGTTAGAACTTCCCAGGTGGTTGTCACTTTGGAGATTTCCAAGCTAACAGTACGTAAGATCCCTCTGCGGTGTATCTGCTGGATGACCTTCATCCCGCTGTCCACAGAAGTGAACACGACTTCTTTAAACGCCGCAAAAACATCAATGGCCATTTCAGTGTCAAGGTTTCTATTGGACAAGACGATGATGGCTTTTTCTGAGCGTACTTCTGTGAGACTGCTCTCCTGATACGCCTGTAGGTCCTGTGCATTAATAAAAAGCGTTTTAAGGGTAATATTGGCGATGTAATTGAAGTCTTGGTTGCTGATTGATTTGGCGCTCAGGCCCAACCACTGCAGGCGTTTCAAGGTGGAAAATTCCCTTCCTACTGCCATGATGGAAAACAAGTTGGAGGACAAGTCTAAGAGGTGCAGACATCCCGTTTTAAGCAGGTACGGTTGGTCTGAGAGGTTCTGGAGTCTGTTGTGCGATAGATCTAAGATCTCCAAAGTCGGTGTGGAGTTAAATGTGTCCATGTCTATGTTCTCCAGTGTATTCCAGGACAGATTGAGGAAGTGGAGTCGTGGTGTTGTGATAAAGTCTTTGGCAGTCAGTGTCTGGATGTGATTCAACGATAGATCCAAGTCCTCAGTTGACGGTTTGAGGCCCGGGGGAACTGAGGACAGGTTCTGAGATGAGTAGTTCACTATGATCTGCTTGATGGACAGGATGAGAGATGGCTGTAAACACGTGATATAAACAAACAGCAGCCACCAGCCTGACGGCTTCATCTTTCTGAAGGAGAAAAAACACTTGATTTCAATTCCTGTTTTAAGTCAACCACATTTTTTTTTAGCTTGTCAGTTTTCACTTCTACTCAAGTAGTTTGAGTTTTGTGGTTGCATAGCAGTATTTTAAATGTGCTGAAATTAAAGAAATTAATAAATGTAAATGAAGGCTTCAGGGAAATGGTGCATTTGGACTACTTTTACTGTAAGTCAAAAGATATTACAGAGTAAATCTTATGGTATAATATGGTGAATGTAGTAACGTGATTAATATGATTAAGAAGAACAACAACCACACACTCACTTAAGTATAGACTATTTATTATCAACATTTCGATTGGTAGCCTTGCCAAAATATTGGTTAGCAAATAGTCTATGCTTAAAGGAATAGTTCACCCAAAAATGGAAATACTGTCATCATTTACTCCCACTCGAGTAGTTACAAACCTGTATTATTATTATTATTTTTTTATTTTATTTTTTTATGCTGAGCACAATAGAATATATTTTGAAGAACGTTTGTAAAGAGGCTGATTTGGGTCATCATTGACTTCCATAGTAAACAGCCTGGTTACTAAATATCTTCCTTTGTGTTTTGCAGAACAAAGAAATTCATCAATATTTGGAACTAACGCAGTAAATGATTACAGAATTTTCATTTTTAGGTGAATTGTTCTTTTAAGTGAGTGTGCGGTTGTTAATTCTTAATTAGGTATATAAATATAATCATATTAAACCTGCACCTCTACAGATGTGTGTTTGCTTTGCCTTTTTCACTATATTAAGAATATGGTAATGTTGGCATTTAAATGCTGTAAACTGCACATCAGTTAAATATTTAAAACTCCTGTTTAATTAGCATTAAAATGATCTTAAACGTTCTTTTGGGTTGTTTTCCTGTTACCTGCATTATTTTTAACTGATCAAATTTATTTTGGTTCAGCATACTCCAGAACCAAATGCTCCTATTGGCATCAGAATGGATATATAGATAAACATATAAATCGACTGACAGTCATATAGATAGGTAATTTATCTTACCCGTCTGCAGTAGATGAGGTTGCTCATCTTATGAGACTGTAGTTCACATTTAAATTATGTTTCATTACTTCTGCTTTTTTCCAAAGTTTCACTTCCCTAAACTACAGTCATTTACTGATAATGACCAAGTTATTTACTCTCAGGGAGCCTCATATGGAGGTAATACTTTGACAAATGCAGTCAAATGAAGCAAAGGTATATTTGTAGCAATAGCCAACAAAACATGTACTGGTCAAAATTTTAAAAAATATTTTATGACACAAATTTGTTAGGATATTAAGTACAGATCATGTTGCATGCAGCTATTTTGTAAATGTGCTACTGTAAATAGGCCTATATCAAAACTTATTTGTTTGATTAGTAATATGCATTGCTAAGAACTTAATTTGGACAAATTTAAATATGCAGTACCATGTTTGACCAGCAGATGATTCGGTTGCTCTTTCTTTCTGCGGTTTTAACGATCCTTACGGGAACACTGGCAGATAGCAGACAACATGCTTATCAACTGTAAACAAACTTTAGTGTACAGTGTGTATTTTTCCGGAGCATTGATAATGTTTTTTTAAGGAACCATAATTGTGCATCGCTTGATTTACCTCAGACGCAGTTAATGCTGTTAACCATTACAAACATGATCCAAGGTTCTCTAAACGTGACTAAGCAACCATAATGTTTTATTTGAGCTTTGGGTGTTTTATTAAAGATTCTTGAGTGTTTTAAAGCCCAAGGCGACGGCTCATGATCCTGAAGCAAAGGATGAAGTTTGCCTTTTAAAATGTAATATAGCTTATGACATATATATATATATATATATCAAAAGAGTGTTATTGCCTTATTATAAGGCCATATATATTCATACACACACACACACACAAATTTGTTTATATGCTTTCGTCAATTTCCTACCAAAAATATATCAAAACTTTTTTTTATTTATTTTCATTTTTTGCAGCTTCAGATTTCAAATAGTTGTCAAATATTGTATTATCCTAGCAAATGCACATCAATAGAAAGCTTATTTATTCAGCGTTTTAGATGACGTATCTATTTCATGACATTTACCCTTTTTTGTGCTTTAGGGTCACAAACATTTATTCCAGTGACATTACAATAATGTTCATTTAAAGATATCTGATCTTTAACAGCGTTCTCAAAACTTAAGCACAAAACATGATTATATATGTATTACAGCTAGAAAAGGTTTTGATAAATCGTAACATTAGCAAAATATTTGTAGCTCATATTTTAGTTAGCTGTGTGTGAGTCGAGATGTTTGGTAAGTTCACTCACTAGAGCTGTTGTATTTCAGACCATACTGTCTTTAAGGGATCTGAAGACAGAAAATCTGGTTTTCTGTGTTTGTGTCTCTTGTGCTGTGTTACACCTGTTGTTTTCCACTGATCAAGCTAATTTTTGTCCACAATCCTCTTTGAACGGTAGTCTGATCTAATCAAACGCTCCCAAACCGTGTCTCCAAACACAATCACATGCACCGCTGAGGCTATAAAACTGCAATCACATGTCCTACAACTGTCATCCACTTTAATTGAGTTTGATCTTCAGCCCTGAATGTCTTTCGAGGGATATTGAAGCTGTTCTTCAGGAGTGACAGGAGAGATGAAAAAGAGGTCAGATAATGTTCTGCAGTGATTTGCAGAGATCTGAGTGCTATTATTAGCAAATATTCATATTTTTGTGTTTTTTAAACATGTTTACTTTCATGTCACCTATTTTATCTTAATTTGTATTGAAAGTATCAGATGTCCACCTTTTTCTTTGTTTATATTAAGTTTACATTTAAAGATTCTTGCATTTATTACAGAATTTACTTTTTAAATGCCTTGCATGTAGGCTGATGTGGCAAAACCATGGGGTTTAGTACCGAGCCTTGGGGTACTCCATACTGCACTTTTACGAAATTTTATAAAAACATTTTTTGTTTTTTTTGGGCTTTTTTGTTGTTTGTTTATCTTTCTTTAATTCTTTATTATTATTATTATTATAAAAATTATATTTTGCATCCTATAGAAAACCAAGTTTATTTTTAGGACTTTGTGTTAATTAAATATAATATTTATTATTTTTATTTATTTATAATTAAATATATTTAATCATATTGCATGCATTTAGATGGAGGAGTATTAGATTAGCGCATATTATATTAGATACTGTGGATACCGATATATAAATTAAATCGAGTATAAAAGGTGTGATCTAGGTCCACAGAGACATCAGCGTGTGTTTCAGAAAAAGACAAATTAAATTTACTCCATTGATCTGCCAGATAAAACATCCTTTATTCTCTCTGCTTCTTTCTTCTTCTTTTCTCTCCATCCATCCATCATCACTCTCTCTCTCTCTCTCACTCTCTCTCTTGTTCTCAGACGATGTAAGTCATGAGTGGATCAGAGTTCATGTTAATCATTGATCCGAGCTTCATCTTCCTGCACTCTCAGATCTTCAGTGTTTCCATGCGTCGCTCGTTATGAGCTTCTTGTTTTCTGTTATTAATACTGTTTTGGTTTTCCAGCGGAGGACGATGAGTGGATTTGTGCTCCTCTAGTGTGCTCACGATGTTTGGTGTCTCGTCTGTGTGCGTCTCTTTAGTGCTGATCTTATTGGGAAGGTCTGAGGGAAAAGTATCTAAACTCTGGCTTCAGCCGCTGAACAAGACGTTCCCTCAGAGCGGAGTGTTTCCGAGCAGCTTTCTGTGGGGCGTTGGGTCCGCGGCGTTCCCAACCGAAGGATCCTGGGATGCGGATGGGAAGGGCGAGTCGGTTTGGGATCGTTTTACTCGTCATACGGATCCCTCCAGCGACAGCTACGTCCGATGGGAGGAGGATCTGGAGTCAGTTCAGTATCTAGGGGTGAACTTCTATGCTTTTTCTTTATCCTGGACAAGGATTTTCCCGGACGGAAACCCAAAGGGGAACCCCAACCCAGCCGGAGTACAGCATTACCGGCACTTGATCGGGAAGCTGAAAGAGCTTGGCGTGGAGCCGGTGGTTACTCTGTTTCACTGGGATCTCCCGCAGGTCCTGCAGGAGCGCTTCGGAGGCTGGCTCAATGGGAGCATGGCGGATGTTTTCGCAGAGTACGCCGCGTTTTGTTTCCAAGAGTTCGGAGCAGAGGTTCGCTACTGGATTACGATGCATAACCCGTATCTCCTGGCCGTGCAGGGCTATGGGACCGGTGCACATGCTCCCGGAGTGACCGGAGACCCTGCTGACCCCTTCATCGCTGCGCACAACCTTCTCAGGGTGAGTCTGGGGTCAGAGGTCAAAGGTCAAGCTCGACATTAAGCTCAGCTGAGAAGAGAGTGAATGCAGAAGTAATGCAGCGGTGTGAAAGATATACAGGGATTCATGAGCTTCCAGTAATAAAAAATTATATAAATTACAGTTACAAATGAAAAAATATTAACAGATTGTTTTTCTTTGTTTTGTTTAGTTTTTTTGCATTTTTTGCACGTTGAATTGACATAATTTCTGTGACAATTATGCATATTTTACATCCTTTTCAAAATAACATTCATCTTCATTCTTTTATTATTGTAAATTATTTTGTAAATTCCAATTATTATATTGTAAATTGGGGCAGTCATGGCCTAATGGATAGGGAGTTGGGCTCGTAACCCAAAGGTCGCAGGTTCGAGGCCCAGGTCCGGCAGGGATTGTAGGTGGGGTTAGTGAATAACCAGCGCTCTC
>JAUCMU010000133.1:570444-584913 GCA_032275025.1 Enteromius treurensis
AATGTTCAGTGCTTTGCTACAATCTGTATTGTTAAAAGCGCTATATAAATAAAAGTGACTTGACTTGACTTGACTCAAATGACAGTTATTTTTATTTATTGTCTGTTTAATGCTGCTCAAATGTGGTATAAATATATTTATACAACAACTGCATAATGCTATAAAATAAATGCAGCTTAACAACGTTGCATATATAAAATATAAATTAGGAAAATGACAAAAAGCTTAAAGTTATTCTGATGCTTCTGTTCATATTTTCACAGAACCACATGCATCAGAAGTGATCTGGAGGTCAGAGCATGCAGCTGTTAGAAATATAAACATAAGAACTTTATAAAATAATATTCATTATTTTTTGCACGGTTTATTGCAAGGCTTCTCACTGTTAAGCCAACTCTGTACCTGCTCAAAATTAAGTATAAAGACACAATGCTGCATAAAAGCCAAAGTAAATTATTCCTGCTCAGATCTTTAGCCCCAGCATGAGAGTATACGGCTGTAATTGATGCGTAAATGCATTTATGCCACTTCTGAGCAGCATTAGACAGTATGTGTAAAGACTCCCACCTTTGTAGTGTACATCATTATTAGTGCATGAAAACAAAAATGGCTATTCAAATTGGGAATAGGTTAGGATGAGCAAAGAGCAGGGGTGTAAAGTCCAGAAACTGCACCAAATTGCACACACAGAGAGCGAGAGAGAGTTGTGTGTGTGTGTGTGTGTGTGTGTGTGTGGGAGAGAGAGAGAGAGGCAGATAGTTGTGTGTGTGTGTGTGTGTGTGTGCGTGTGCGTGCGTGCGTGTGTGCGTGCGTGTGTGTTGGTGATGTTTATGAACAGCATGGCCAACATCGCGGTCCAGCGGATCAAACGGGAGTTTAAAGAGGTCCTCAAAAGCGAAGAGGTGCGTTTAACACCGACACACACGTGCGCGTTTTACATGACAGCTGTCAATCAATCATTTTTCATGACTAACACATGTGCATTTATTCACGTCAGATGAATGCAGAACACATGCATGTGATCCGAACCGAACCCGATGCAGCTGTTCGGACTCGTGCACTGAGATAATGCAGTTTAATGAGTGTTTGATTTGTCAGGAGAGCGGTTTGGGGATGTCATGGGGTGTTTGTCCCTTCCAGGCCGAACCGCTTTGCTAAACGAGTCCAGATCCACCGAACCGAGTCACATCACAGCTTTGGCCTCTATATGTGCTTCTTTAATCGTTAACACGGCGCGTGTTGTGTTGATACAGTGATTTGATGTGAATTCCTGTGTGTTTGTGGTGTTTTTAATAAAGGCCTGTGAGTGTGACTGTTATTAGCCGCGTGCTAACTGAAGGCCAGCTAGCTAGCTAACATAAACACACACGTTTTCTCAGGTTTAACATTTAAACAATATTTTTATACTCACGAGAGTTAATATTTAAGGTAATTTATGTATGCTGACTGGTTTGTGAACTTTTATTTCAGTTTTATCTAGGTTACGGTCTGATAGCATTGTCGAATCACGGCGATGATAAAATAAGCTTTATTTGACATATTTGGATTAAAATCACCTTAATGTTTATATTTGTGTTAATGTTTGTAACGTTACTGTAAAGAATATGTGAGATGATGTACTTTGTGTATTGTGTAAAACTTTTATTGTGTAACGTTAGTTTATCATCTAAATCTCTGATCCCTACTGTGTATAAATACTAATTAAGTTTAAATTATAGTTAAAACATTGGTTATAACACTGTAGTAAGGCATCAGTGTGATTTTGTGAAGTTGTCACAGCTGTCACCAACAAATAAAATGCAAAAAATAACATAGTATCACCATGATACCGAAGCCACTGTATAATGTTTGTTGTTATTTGTTTTGTTTGTTGTGTTGCACCATGTTACATTATTATCTGTAGAATGATTTACGGTACCATCTCTGTCCCACATTATCTTGGCAGAATTCTGTGGAATGGGTTAAAATGTAAACATGTCACTTGTCGACTAACTGTTCTGACACTTGATTTTCACAGACGAGTAAAAACCAGATCAAGGTGGATTTAGTGGATGAGAACTTCACAGAACTAAAGGGAGAGATCGCAGGACCACCAGACACACCTTATGAAGGTCAGGGGAAAAATGTTATACTGCTGACTGTGTATTTATGAAAACTTAATTTTCAGACCAGAAGAAACATTTGTGATTGAAAGGTATCTGCAGTATGAATGGAGTGCTCTTTAATTAAACGTTTTATAAATATTATGGTGATTTCAGAAAAGTGACATTCTTTCACTGTTTGTAAAACTATAAAATGGAATGTTACATTTACGTTCACATAAGAAATTATATATATATGTATATATATATATATAGTTTTTTTATTTTTAAGATGGACCTTTTTAATGTTCAGAGAAAAAAACATTTTTAATAATTTGATGTAAACATTAAAGAAATGTTCTTGGAACATAGTTTTGTAAGCTGGGGTATGATGTTGATTTTATATCATGCTTTGGTTTTGGCTCTACTTTTGTTTGACTTTGTTTTGTTTTGTAGGTGGCAGATATCAACTAGAAATTAAAATTCCAGAGACATATCCATTTAATCCGCCAAAGGTGAGAAACGAGACGATGACGTTCTGCCAAATCACAATACTGGCGGATGATTTAATTAAACTGGGTCTGTTGTTACAGACTCTGTTTTCTTTGTGAAAACGTTTTAAAATAAAGCTTGTCCATATATATATATATATATTATAGTTTGTGTTACTTGAATCTTTTCTAATAAACTTAAATTCTTAGATGTTTTGTTGTTGTTTTTACGTATGTATGTTTTATTTTATTATATTTAATAACATTTATTTTAGTACATCAAATTAAACTAAACAATGTTTTTTGTTATGCGTTTTATTTTATTTTCAATTTCAATTTTATTAGATTTTTTTTCTATGTAGTTATTTACTTTTAGTTAATTTAGCTCATAAAGTTAAACTAAATGAAAATAAGAAATTTTGGATTGGCAGCTAGATTAAATAAAATATGTTTTATTTCAGTAAAAGATTTGTTTTATTTCAAGAATCCAGATTGTTGTTTTTTTTTTTTTTATTGCTGTCAAACAATGGTGATTAATCAAATCCAAAATTAATGTTTTTGGTCACATAATATATGTGTGCTGTGAATTTTTAATATGTATAAAGGTGTACACACACACACAATGTGTGTGTATATATATATATATATATATATATATATTAATATAAATTATATAAATATGAATATACGATGTGAATATTTACATATGATATGAAAATATGTGTAAAAATTTTCAATATATACTGTATGTGTGTATATTTATATATAAATAGTTAATATACAAATAACCTGCATATTATGTAAATTAAAACTTTTATATCGGACGTAATTTAATCATTTGACAGCATTATTTTTTATGGTTATAGTTTTACTTAAATATAATAACTTTACTTTAAGTGACATAAATATGTTTGCACTGAATTATTATTATTATTTGTAACAAAAAATGGCAACAAATCTGAGTTAACTTGTTGCTAGTTTAAAATAAAGATGAATCAAGAATGATTTTGTACTCACATTGTGACTCCCTGAATGGAAACTGAATCAAATCATGACCAGTGTGTCACTTAAATAACAATGAAATAACTATTGCATTTGTCGACTGATTTATTTTCAGGTTCGGTTTATAACGAAGATCTGGCATCCCAACATCAGCTCAGTAACAGGCGCCATATGTTTGGACATCCTGAAGGACCAGTGGTAAGACCTCACTCAACACGCAGTAGAGAAGTGATCTGAGCTGGAGCTGAAGCTGTGTGTGTTTCAGGGCGGCGGCGATGACCCTCAGAACAGTCTTACTGTCACTACAGGCTCTTCTGGCCGCCGCTGAGCCTGATGATCCACAGGACGCCGTAGTTGCCAACCAGGTATGTTTTGGGCCTGTGTAACTAGGGATGGACGATATGGGCTTAAAAATATATCACAGTCAGATTTTTACCGTATTTTTGATCAAATAAATGCAGTAGAGACATTTCAAAACTGTTATCAACCTCAGACTTTTGAAGAGTAGTGTATATATACCAGTAGAGTTTCTGCTAGAAAAACATACTGAATGTCCTCTTATAATGCTCTTTATTTTTTGTCTGGAAGTATAAACAAAACCCAGAGATGTTCAAACAGACGGCTCGACTCTGGTCGCATGTTTACGCAGGAGCTCCTGTCTCCAGCCCCGACTACACACGCAAAATAGACAAGCTCTGTGCCATGGGCTTTGATAAAGTGAGCAAATACACACACACTGACATCACACCTGAATGGAAGCTTGTTTTACACAAATAAAACAGAACTGTGACATTCAGTCTCACAACTCAAACTTTTTTTCTCATAATTATGAATGTATATCTCACAACCTGTACTTAGTTTCTCAGAAACACAAGATATAAAAAGCACAGTTACCTTTTTTTGTTCTGTGGTGGAAACAAAACGTCAGCGCTTCAAGATGCTCAGAATTCAATTAAACTCAGAATTTTAATTTAACAAATTCTGAATTATGAGAGAATTTCGAATTTTTTGTTTTGTTTCAGAAAAATCTTTCACACATTCGTGTATACCACATTTATTGTAGTTTTCCAAAGCTGGACAATAAGGAAAAAATAATTTGTGTGCCAAATATTTGACAAAAAAAAGCATTTGCACAGCAGCAGTCATCAGATATATTTGTAGCAATACACAACAATACATTTTACCAAAAATCTTTAGAATAGTAAGTAAGGATCATGTTTCATGAAGATATTTTGTAACATCTTCTGATTAGTAACATGCATTGGTAAGAACTTCCCTCAGATTCCAGATGTTCTAATATGTATCTCAGACAGATATTGCGCTCTCCCAACACACCAGACATCAGTGGAGAGATGATTTATCAGCTTTCAGATGATTTAAACATGTTATGACTGGTTTTGTGTGTGATTCTGTGGTATTTCACACTATTATGAAGGAGAGGAGTTGTGATGCAGCTTATGATTTTATGACAGATAATGTTAGTCTAGCAAGTATTTCCTCTCTTTAGAACCACTGACACGGGTCTTCTCTTGTCCTCAGAACGCAGTAATAGTGGCGTTGTCGTCGAAATCCTGGGACGTGGAGACGGCCACAGAACTGTTGCTCAGTAATTGAGTCTAACCCGAGGGGCCAAAGCACCTTATCTGACACAACCCCACCCCAGATCTCCTCCTCAGTCCACTCCACCTTCATCTTCCTCAGTCTCTTTCTTTATCCATCTTTTACCATTCCTCCGTTCAGAAGAGTTCACCTCAAACATAAATGCAGTCATCTCTATGTTGTTCTAAAGTTCTGCAGGAGACTTTCAGCTGAATGTTTACTCTGGCTCTGTCTCTGTACGCCAGAATATATGTATGATGCAGACTGGTAAGGAAGCTTGTTTCTGCCATAAACTAAAAAAATTAATTCTCACTTAATTTAATTTCAGTTCTGTGAACAAAAGTCGGAGCTGAAATGTAAACCTTTGCCTCTAGACTGAAGTTATATCTTGCAATAGTGAGTTGTGTATCATAGTTTTGAGTTTTTCATAATTCAGGTTGTCTCAAAATGCTGTATCTCACAATTCTTAGTTTATGTCTCATAATTATGACTTTTTCTCAGAAGTGCAGGTTTATATCTTGTGTTTCTTAGAAAATAATATGTCAGAATAGTGTGATATAAACTCAAAATTGTAAGGGAGAAGTGAGATCTGTGAAATTAACATTACATTATATAATATATATATATATATATATATATATATATAATTTTTATTTTTTTTTTTTTTTTTTTGTGGCAGAAAGGAGCCTCTATAGGTTTGGAATAACATAAGGGGAAAGAAAAATTTACACTTTCATTTATTTTTAGGTGAACTGACTCTTTTTTTTCCCTCTCCATCCCTTTCTCTACCTTTTCTTGTTTACTTGTTTTGGTTTGGATGTGCCTTTTTTCTTTCTCATCATCATCTTCATCTCCCTCCGACTGGTTCTGCAGTCTGACACTAGCCCCGCCCCCTCGTGCACACGCCCAATCAGCACTAGGGTGGTCCTCCCTCCTGCACAATCATTGGCCCTTTTATCTGGAAAACATTTGAATTCCATTTCTAAAACGGTGTCAAACAGAAGAGAAACCGTTCCTTCACTCATAGATGTTAATCCCAAGCAGTCAAGACTGGAAGAAACCCACACACGCAAATAAACAAAGACGAACGTTCATCTGTAAATAAAGCTATTAAAGTCTGTATAAATTAAAGCAATGTGGCAATGCCTTTATTTATTATTGCTTTGTGGAATAGTGAAATAAACACCAGTTTCATGGCTGAGCACGTGATGTCTGGATGATCTGTATTTTACACTGACTGCAGCTAAAAACCTTCATAAAAAATCTTTCTGATTGTATAATAATGTAGACAAATATTAGCATAATATATAGTAAGAGAAAGCCAGAATGTTAGAAGAAACCATAGTGCAGCAGACAAATGTGTTACTAAGAGCAGCAAGACTTTATAAGACGTTACATCGCAATTAAAGTGAAAGCTGAAGTGATTTTGATATTTAAGTATTGTATGAAATATATATTATTATGAAAATCTCGTCAACTGTCAATCCCATTAGTACACTATTACATGTTAGCCCATAAACGCATGAATATTCAAATTAGATTTAGTTTAAAAAAGCATTGTACATAATGAGAAAACCAGTTTATGAAGGAAAAGAAACATGGTCTATCGAATAATTCTGCTGTAACATACAGTAGATGAGAATCAATAAAATATTGAAAACTAAAAATGTATTGGTGAGTTTAAAATTCAGTTGCTTTTGGCAATGTTCATATCTTTTAACAAAAAAATAAGAAATTGAGGACACAGCACAACTTAAGGATGAAATGTTTATTTTAAGAGGTTAAGCAATTCACAATTTATTAATAAATAAGTTTTTAGTTTTTTAGCTCTTTTTTTTAATCTACAGTTTACAAAATAAAATGACAATGTTTATTTTAGCAAAGTAAAAATTTGACCAAAGACTATAATGCATGTTTGTTTGTTTATGTATTTATTTTTTGTGTGTGAATGTGTGTGTGTGTGTGAGAGAGAGAGAGAGAGAGATAGTGTAAAACATTACAATCAGTATTGTATCTGTGAGTAATGATGTGTAGGATAAAAAATTGTTTACATTATTTAACATTTGCTAGAAACGTAGCTAAGTAAACATATTTAAAGTATCCTATTACTGGAGGCTGTTCACCAGAGTGATGATATGTTTTATGTACGCATGCATGTATTAATTAGCAATGTGAAGTAATTAGAAGGGAGGCACCAAATGTATATATTTTTCCCCGCTGTTTTCGGACACATGGCAGCGCGGTCGTGTGTTTTGGCGGGTTTTGTGAGTGTATTTGTGTTGTTCTGGTGAGCTGTGCTCTGGTTCCAGTTCAGACTGATCAGGCCTCTCCGATTTCTGTCCGTTTTGTCGTGTTTCTGTCGGCTAGATGCGTATCTTGCTGCTGAAGGGAGGATAAACTCGTGCACTTGATCACATGACCCTCAGATCTCGCGGCGGGGTTAACACGCGCTTTTAACATATAAAACCCAGGCCTGTGCCAAAAGAGCGTAAGACAAATGACCCAGATAGCATTTCGCTCCCGTGTCAGTTCAGGACACTATGTAATGATAAAGGTGTCATTTCCGTCTTAATCCCCGCGTCATCTCCGTTACCTGCCCGCGAGCCCACCTGTTGCGCGCATAATTGACAGCTCAATAGCGGCGCGTCTGGTTACCCGGCGCGCAACGCGACACCCGCAGCTCCAGTGTCCTATAAGCCAGTGAGTAACGGGCCAGAACCGAGCGGATTACCGCCGAGCTGATGAAGATCCTGGCTGTCCCGTGAGGTCTGCGCGATGGAGACGCGGCGCGGGATGGAGATGATCCTCTTCTCTGCGTTATTACTGGTTGAAGGTGAGACGTGCGTATCTATATTATAACCAGGTTAAACATTAATATTAATTCCAGGCTAGTTTGGTGTCGTTAAACCTAGACAATTAAGCAATTGCTAAAACGTACGTTTTACGAACGTTGAAAACTTTGTTTATGCGAATGTTAAGAGAATCTGCTGTATTTTTATTTTGTAAGATAATGTTACTTTTGAGTGTTTCTGAACGTTCTGCAAAAAGTAGCAAAATTAACATTAGACAAATATCCAACTAAAATGTTGAACAATGTAGCCTATAATAAATGATTTAGAGAACATTATTAGCCTAAAGAACAGATGAATGTTCTAGTGTTGCTGGAAGAATGTTTGTTCATAACTTTGAGAGAACCTTGCCAGAATGTTGTAATAGTGAATCTCAATGAAATATGTATTTTTAAACTGAACATATATCCTTCAGGCCAAAAACAAGTAAATAAGAAAAACAAATATTTTCCATTCTATACATTTACAATTATAGCCTACATTTAGGCTAAATCCTAATACATAATCCCACATTTTTAATGTAATATTGTATTTTTCGAAAATTATAAAGTGCTAAATTTGATTCAAATGTGTTCTATGTTCAATTGCCTTATAGACAACAAAAGTGCTTTTCTTCAAATGTGACATTTGTGAATGCATGTTCTTGGATGGGAATATGTAGGGCAAAATATATTTTACAGTTCTTTAATATAATAATATTATTTATTAAATTTTATGTATATATATATATTACTAAAATCTTGAAACAACAATATCATAACAATATAAAGTATATTTTTAAATACAAGTGCTGATCATCTAGAGGTGTTCTAATGTGTGTGTGTGTGTGTGTGTGTGTGTCTGTTCAGCGGCTCATTGTGCTCAGGGTCGGTTCGCACACAAGCTCTTGAACGATCTGATGGAGAATTACTCCAGCGCTCTGCGACCGGTGGACGACACGGACAAATCCCTCAACGTCACGCTGCAGGTCACGCTGTCTCAGATCAAAGACATGGTCAGTTCACACACACACACACACACACGCTGTTTATAGTGTAACGACTGTCTGTGGTATTGTCCTACACTGACCCTACACCTAAACCTACCCCTTACAGGAAACACAAAACACTTTTAGATTCTCTAAACACTTCATTCTGTGTGATTTATAAGCTTGTTTCCTCATGGAGACCTAACTAATGTCACCACAAGATCAACATTTACTGCTATTCCTATCTTTGTTGAGAAAATTGGTCCCCATAAGCTGATAAATGCCACACTCACTCCCACACACACACACACACACACACCGTTACTGGAGGTCAGTTGAGCAGAGACACTCAGACTGCTGTTAATATTAGATGCAGACAAGAGACACGAGACAGAAAGAGAGAGTGAGAGAGAGAGAGAGAGAGAGGATGGATATATCACACGACTGATGTCATGGCTCGTTCTTCTAACTCAGTGTAACTCTGTTGATAGGGGAGACTATATAAACCCATAAAAGTGGAAATAAATTCTGACCTGTTTGTGTGTCTCACAAATAAGTGTGTGTGTGCAGGTTTGACTCTATTTGCGAGATCCAAAATGTTGACTTTGTTGTCATTTTAATGCGTTCAGATGTGAATTTTACCAGAATGTCTTTGTATTTGCTCTAAAAATTACTCAAATAAAATGATTAGAAGGAAAACCATGCATTAAGAGCTGGGGAGAAAAACTTTTTGAACAGAATGGTGATGTGTACAATTTCTTATTTTACCTAAATATTGTATTTTTTCATTTAGTTCTGGCCTTTGTAAACGACAGAAGATAGTATGTGTTTCCCAGAAGACAAAATAAGTTAAATTTAACTTATTTTCTCTTGTGGACTATATGTAAACATCTTTTATGTGAAATCTCTTATTCAGGTCAGTACTAAACAAACAAGAACATGCACAGGTATAATGCTGCTTGTTCTGGTAATTTCTTTTTACATTTTGCAGATTCTGAAAGGGAGATGTAAACTTGACCCAAAATGTAGAAGTTTAACCTCACCTGCCATCTGTGTGTGTGTGTGTGTGTGTGTGTGTAGGACGAGAGAAACCAGGTGTTAATCGCGTATCTGTGGATCAGACAGACGTGGCACGATGCTCATCTGAAGTGGAATAAAGAGGAGTATGATGGTCTGGAGGTGATTCGTATTCCCAGCAGCCTCATCTGGAGACCCGATCTGGTGCTGTATAACAAGTACGCCCCCGTATGTTCACACACACACACACACACACACAGCTTTATGTGCTATCCTTCACTGATGTCTCTCCACAGCTCTGCTGAGGAACACTCAGTAACCTGTATTCTCTGTGTGTGTGTTCTGCTCGTCAGGGCGGAGGATGATGATTTTGCGGGGTCGGTGGACACTAACGTGGTGCTGCGGTACAACGGTGAGATCACGTGGGATGCTCCGGCCATCACTAAGAGCTCCTGTGTGGTGGACGTTTCTTACTTTCCCTTCGACAGCCAGCAGTGTAACCTCACCTTCGGCTCGTGGACCTACAACGGAAACCAGGTGCAAACACAGTATATTACATCCCCAAACACCTGACTAATATTAGCTAACACCTGGGGATATGTTAGGCACAGATGGTATTTAAAATAAATTCAAAATATTAATTAAAATGGTACATCAAAAATACTAAAATAACACTTGCTATCAAAAGGATACCACATTCAAATATTAGGAAGCTAATATAATATACAGGAAAATTATAGCAAATATTATAAAACTGTTAAAAAGTTGTAGTTTTTCGAAGCCTAGATAAATGTCTCATTTCATATAACTGGACTTTAGCTTTGAAATGCTTAGAAATATTGTCAGGATGCCCTAAAAGTGTCTATAAGGTTGGAAAACAGCGCCACCTAGTGTTTAGAAGACACACAGTCATTCTAATCAAGCTTGCAGTAAATTCTGACTGAGATGTATCCTCTCATAAACAGTTCTATAGTGGGACATGCTGTATGAAGTCTGGTCTCTGGTGTCTCACCCGTGGTTTGGTCTCCTGCAGGTGGACATCGCTATGGGCATGGACAGCGGTGACCTGTCGGACTTTGTGGAGAACGTGGAGTGGGAATGTCACGGGATGCCGGCCACTAAGAACGTGATCATGTACGGCTGCTGCTCGGATCCGTATCCAGACATCACCTACACACTCCTGCTGCAGAGACGCAGCTCCTTCTACATCTTCAACCTGCTGCTGCCCTGCTTCCTCATCTCCTTCCTTGCTCCTCTCAGCTTCTACCTGCCCGCAGACTCCGGTGAGAAGGTCTCGCTGGGCGTCACCGTCCTGTTGGCACTCACCGTCTTCCAGATGATGGTGGCTGAGAGCATGCCTCCCTCCGAGAGAGTTCCTCTGATCGGTGAGCCTCTCAGTCAGTGTGTGTTGAACTTAATGTCAGGATGTAGAATTTACACGCCACTTAAAATGTTTAGTTTCTGATGAAGAGCCTGCATGCCTGCTCAAAACTTCACACACTTACAAAACTTTTTAAAATAAATTTTTGGTGTTGCCAGCTTTACATTTAACAAACGCCACATAGATTATAATTTAAAATGTAGTTTTTTTATGCTAAAAATGTAATCTTCCAAAAGATGTCTCTTTAAAATAAATGCTGCTCATTTAAAATTTCTATTCATCTGTGAATCTTGAAAAATAAGATGTATCATGATTTCCACAAAAATATCAAGCAGCACAACTGTTTGTGAAGTGTTTGTTGAGCAGTAAATCGGTATATTATAATGATTTCTGAAGATCATGTGACACTGAAGACTGGAGTAATGATGCTGAAAATACAGCTGAACATCACAGAAATAAATTAGACTTTAACACAGATTCACACAGAAAACTGCTTATTTTTAAATGCAATAATATTTCACAATTGTATTGTATTTTCTATTTGAGTAAATGTAGCTTTGGTGAGCATAAGAGACTTTTTTTCATTTTGTGTATAAAAATCTGTATTATATATTATTTAATAATGCTTAATAAATTGGATCAGGATGGAAGAAAACTTCATTTATTCATAATTCACAACCTATATTATATTTCTTAGAATTGCAGGTCAATAAATTAATCTTGCTGTAATTCCAGTTCATTACGTGAAATTAGAATTTAGAATATTGCACAATCCTTGTTTCGAGTATGAATGTCATACTTTTTTATTTTAATTACAGCTGATTTAATTTCCAGTTGCTTACTGATGATGCAAGTGGAACAATTCTAACATCAACCTTTAATACATAATATATATAATATTTTATATTACTATTTTTGTTCTTATGATAATGAGATTAATCTTTTCCAGTAAGTTTAAATAGATTTGTACCTTTTATGGGCATTTTTTGGGCATCACAAGTGTGCATCATCTCTTGAGTCAAATTCTTACATTTAATCAGTCAATTATAATAATAAAACATTTGGGCTGTTGCAAAACAAAATGCTTGTTTGCAGAAGCTGCATGTGAAGTGGCATTTAGATGTATTTACATATTTACACTTTAATGCATTTAACCTGCAGATGCAAATGCATAAATAATGTTTTGATAAACATGTTAAATACTCAGATTTGAAATGATTTAAAATGAAAAGATTCTCTTTTATTCTATTCTAAACTTATTCTGTCTCTGTCAGGTAAATACTACATAGCGACGATGACTATGATCACAGCGTCCACTGCTTTGACCATCTTCATCATGAACATTCACTTCTGTGGAGCCGAGGCCAAACCGGTGCCGCACTGGGCCAAAGTCCTCATCATCGACTACATGTCCAAGATCTTCTTCGTGTATGAGGTCGGAGAGAGCTGCACGTCTCCGTTTGGACACATGGAGGAATCTGAATCCTTCCACGCTCAGAAGCAGAAGCGCCATCCCAAAGAGAAAGCTAAAGCAGCTCCGCCCCCCTGCTGCCCCGATGACGACAAATCCTCTGCCTTCATGCTGACCTTTGACCCCAGCGCGTACTGCGGTTGCCGTGGCAGCGGTGGAATCCTCAGCTGCAATCCGAAGCTGGTCCGGAACGTGGAATATATCGCGAACTGCTTCCGCGAGCAAAAGGCCACGTGCCTGAAAGTAGCCGAGTGGAAGAAGGTCGCCAAGGTCATGGACCGGATCTTCATGTGGATATTCTTCATCATGGTCTTCCTCATGAGCATCCTCATCATCGGGAAAGCACCTTGAACTGATTTATGTGACAGTCAGGTGAGAGACGGGAGCACAGACGCCATATTTAATGTGAGTTTTTGTTCAGTTTTTTTTTTTTGTGGTCAGGTGTGGTTTTCCATACTTGGAATTTGTGCTCTGCGTTTAACCCATCCAACGTGCACACACACAGCAGTGAGAAGTGATCAACCACACACACACACACACACACACACAAAACAGTGGGCAGCCAGTGCTGTGGCGCCCAGGAAGCAGTTGGGGAATTAAAACAAAATAAACTAAAAAGAAGACGACTCTTTTTTTTTTTTGTTTTAAATGTAAATTCACCTATTTATAACTTTTTTTTAAAACAAGACTTAATATCTCTAATGAAGTAATTTTCCATTAAACATCTTGATTTAAAGAAACAGTTCACTGTATAATGAAATTGTGCTCACCCTCAGCTCGTCCGAGTTTGTCATGAGATTTGGAGAAATGTAGTCTCTTATTAAAGTTAAGAAAGACCATACATTTACAATTATGAGTGAGTTTTTACTTCTAACTACAGCCATTTTGTTTGTGATTCAGGCAGATTGTGTTTTATTTTGCGTCATGCTGAAGCCTCTGTGTGTGTGTGTGTGTGTGTAAGATTATCTGTGTATTAATAATGCAGACTATTGCCTCTCAATGAGCACATCAGTTATGTCAGTCTTTTTGAAGAGATCCGCTTGTCTTCATTAGAAGGCTGTGACCCGTCTCCATTACAGGAGTCTCTCTCTCACACACATGCAGCTGTGAATGAGGACCATACAGAAACATAAACTTACAAACTTCTATGAAACTAATTATACTGGCACATTCATTTTACAGAAGCCTGTTTCAACAGAGTTAGTACTGTACACTCTCAGAAATAAAGGTACAAAATCTGTCACTGGGGTGGTACCGTTTCAAAAGGGACACGTACCTATAGGTTCAAATATGTACGCGTTAATATGTACCTTTAAGGTAGGGGTGGGAGAAAAAATCCAGGCATCGATGCAATGCAATAATCTCTTCAATGATTCTGAATATTTCATAATCAATGTTTTTCCAGCAAATGGCACATGCGCGCGCTCGAGACCCACGAATTTGCTTTAAGACATATGCACATTGCTTGACAGTGTGTGCTTCCATCCGTCATGTTTTCTCTAGATATGTTTTTTTATATACTGTTTAGAATGCATCGGTATTAGATGCACGAAACCTGCGCTGACAGACTTTGTCACTGACAGTCATGCGCGCTCTGTGTTTGTTTCTCCT
>JAUCMU010000135.1:6502-17187 GCA_032275025.1 Enteromius treurensis
TTCCAGAAAAGTGTACCGTATGCATCAGACGTTCAGCCAACGCTCCGTGGGCGTGACGTCTGAGGCTGAGACTAGGGCCTATGAGACTAATGTTTTAATTATAAAATTTAGAAAGCAGAAGTATGAAATCGTAAAATAAATAAAATAAATAGAACAATACTTTAAAATTAGGCAGTAGGTGGCAGCAACCAAAGTCGTTAAATCATTTATTCAATCAATTTACTGAAAATTGAATTATGTTGCCCTGATACTTATACAGTTTTTGTCTATTGCTTACACACTAAAACCGAACGCTAACACCAAAGCCTCCATACCTAAACTTCTTGTATCTTATCTTAAACACAGTGTAATCATAGCTTAAACACATTTTCAACTTTCCACTTTGTTTACAATTCTGTAACACACTTATTGTGAAACACTGCACACGTTTTCTTACATTAGACACTTTGATCAAAATCTAAATCACCTGTTATCTTTGGGAAAACACTCTGTTCAAAAATCAAAACTTATCTGGCAATTGTAGACACTTACATACGCTCCTAAAATCACCTGCACAAAAAAAACAGAACACCGATCTCAAACCCGCGACCTTGCCATTACAAACATGGCTCCCAAACCATTAGGCCACGGCTGCTCCCCTTTTACACGAAATTCATTTGTCAAAATGGTAATTGAGCGGTTGTGTAGACAGAAGCATCAGAAGTGTCTTCGAACAGCTCTGCGTGTGTATGAGACGTTACCTCCGCTGCTCATCTCCTGCCAGCTGCTGTTTCTCTCCACTCGAGGAACTTCCAGGTCAATGAGAGACACGGCTTCCTCGTCTGAGATATCCTCCTCCAGATAAAACTCCACCAGCGGCAAAACCTCTGAACACACAACACACTGAACCTGTCAAACTCATTCTGTGGATTATGGTATACAACACAACAGTTTCTCAGTTTGAAGATGATCTCATCCATTTCTGGTGAAGATTTGACCAACACTGTGCTGAGGTTTGAGGAAACTACTGAAAAGATATAAGCTGATTTAACTGATTTCATTTGATTTTCAGATGTGTACAACCGTATCATAGCCTATTGATCTATCCTGCGGGACATAAGCTAACATACACTTGCTGCACGTCTCATAAAATGTTCAAAAATGTCAATATGTGGGATTAAGAGAAGAGCAGGCTTATGGATAAATTTGAGGATGCAAGAGAGAACTCATTTCAGCCTGGTTTCTGAGCACAGACACTGAAGCACACACACACACACAGAGAGAGAGAGAGAGCGGGCGTGTCTCACACAGTGCAAGTTACCCTTGAACGGAGAGTTACATACAAAATGATTAATATCCGTTTTGTCGAGCGATAACGTAAACAGAGTCGATTACATATAAAGTGAATGTAAACAGTAGGGAACACGTATCAGTTCATTGTATCCGTGTGCATTCAGTTTTAAAGGGACAGCAGCCTAATTTAGTTCCTCTTGTCCAAGTCACTGATGTTAATCAAGCAACTAAAAATAGATTAAAACTATAAACAATCCAGGTGACTAAAATATGACTAAAACTAAATGGTATTTTAGTCAAAAGACTAAGACTTAATCAAAATTTAAAATGAACACTGGTCTGTGGCGTGTCAGAAGAACATATAATTACAGGAGTGGCTGACTGGTTTATTCTGATTGAGCTGATGATGTGTCCATGTTTCATTTTATAACACATGGAACTTTGAAACTTAAAAGCTTGGACTAAACAGTAATCTCTAGATGATCAGAAAAAAAAAATCTAAAAATGAATCTAAAAGAAAGCAGCAGGTGTGTAGAACATGACACCAGTCCATCAGTTTAAAGGAACCCAGTCTTCCTGGTGTTTCAGGCAGTACTACCGGCTCTGAGAGGTGCGAGACACTCACCGTACGAGGAGGCCGAGAAGATGAAGGGCTGTCTGCAGTTGATGCAGGAGTTGCCCTGGTTGTTGAGCAGCGGGTTGTTGGTGGAGCAGCGGTAACACATGGGGATCAAGTCCTCGCTGTCTCGGTAGGGTTTGGAGCGCACCGTCAGGCAGCTGAGCTCCATGCTGTCCTGATAGCGGCTCGGGATCTTCAGGCCCTGCAGCTTCTCGAAGGCGTGCCGGGCCACTTTATACGCTCCCAGGAGCTTACTCTGCTTCGCCAGAGCGTACAGCGTGTCCCTGAGCCACACGTCAAGGAACGCAACGACAACCATCTGACTCTACAGCACAGTCATCAGCAACCCAGCCATCAGTGACACAAGCGATGTCAGGAGGATAACAAGGACATCTCACAAAACTGTCAAGTTATTTTCTTGGAATTCATATCTGCTTAAGGTATGCTTTCAGTATAAGCCTTCACTTACTTTCTTTCATCACTCATTCCCACTTAAATGATCCAAACACACCAAACATTCTTCCTTTGATGGAAAAACAAGATTGTACCGATTGTTGTTTTCGTGTCAAACATAACAGTATGATGTAATGAGCATTATAAAAGTAGACGTGTGTTTGAGTACACATACTACATCCTACACATACCTCCAGTGTCTGGACATTCACACACACACACACCAACACTTCAGGCCAACTCGACTGTAATTAATCACAACGCTCAGGAGTGTGTGCAGCAAGTGAGGATACACTTTAGAGATGCCCATAGGAACGTCTCTGGTCAGGTTGTGGAAAAGAAAGCGGGAGATGTTGAAGAGAATCTCTGGCATGTTGGAACTGAAGGGCTCTGACTGAAAAAACAGACAAATATGAAGAACACAGCAGAGATTAATCTCTGAGATATTCACACACACACACACACACACACACACTTCTCAGTGGCTCCTCTCTACTGAAACACAAGTGTCCTGTGCTGGACGTCTGGTCCACTCTCTTTAGAGCAGCAGACATCAGGGCTTACATACTCACACTATCCAGAGTAACCAATGCTTTATTATTTTTGTCTGGAATATAACACAACAAGCAATGAAAAAATAACATTGTGCATAATGATTCAAAAATGCATTAATACAGTAAACAGAGTCACTGCATGCATTTTTTCATTAATAATAACAGCGGTCCCTTCTGTGATCAAGACTGAACTGCAGGTCATACTCTTGTCATGTTCAGGAGTTGAGTGACACTGTGATCAACGCTGTTTTTTATTTCTCTCATTAACACCTGCTAACATCTCACACTTACCATGTAGCGATGGACAGAATGATAGACGTGATAGAGCTCCGCCAAGTGCTGGAAACTGTGAAACTTCTTCAGCATCTCCTCCTTCTTCTCAGAGTTATCTGGAGAAGATAAGCATCACCACTCATTCAAACATATCTCAGGGGCTTTATCAAGCATCTCAGACCTCTTCACTTTATCAAAACAAAGCTAGCCATCGAGCTGGAGCTCATAGAGACCTCTGGCGATGTCGAGGCACTGCATGGACAGCATCCAGTAATAGTACGAGGCGTCGTTAAACCTGCTCTCCACCACGGCATTATGGGTAAGCTGCTCCAGCACTCGCACGGCCTCTGCCTGACGCCCAGCTTTGTGGAAGGCTGAACAATATCAAACGACCAGTTTAAGAATCTCAGAATCAAGTTCAACTGATTTTGCATGAAATTATCTGAATATTTAGCAGTGGGCGTAACATACATTGATCAATTAACTTTATTACTTAATTTAATATTAAAGCTGTTGAAATGAACAAGCTAACACATGATAGTTCTGAAAGATTGTTGGTAACTCTTATTCTGAACTTGAGCTGAAACCTGTGTCTGCGGAACTGTAGTCAGATGTGTGTGTGTGTTATAAACCCATGATGCTTCATCAGAGCAGTGTGTCTGACAGCAATATTGCAGATGCTAAAGCAACACTTGTACAAAACAAACTGAGATGGGACAAAAATCAAGTATTTTTCAGGCAAACTGCATATCAGCTGTGTGTGACTGACCTCTCTGGGCCTCCTCGAAGCGGTCATGCTCGGCCAGCCACTGAGCATACGGCACATAGACATCGTCTCTGAACTGAGAGTGTTTCTCCACCAAAGAGAACGCCTGAAACAAGCAGCAGCCATATTCAGAGATACATATACATATTATTAATATATATGTGTGTGTATACTGTACACTGAGTGTGTGTGCATATATATCTGAATGAGCTCCTAAGAACTAAACAATAATTAGATTAGATGAGTATTTATCTGATCTCTAAAGCCTCTGAAGGTCCTTGCACACTGAGTCTGAAATGTGTCTTCCAGTTTTTCATATTCATCATCAGGGTGCGATTTGTGACAAAAATCTGAGAGGGGGGGGGGGGGTACTTGTGAAAACCTTTTTTCTCTCTAGGGTAAGGTTAATTATAGCCTAACCTAATATTAGTGTGATCTGTTAACAACGCACATGATGAATTTGTCTTTTTAGGCAAGTGTCATGCCAAATGTTTTTAATACGACAGAAAAGGTATCAACAGGGCTTTTTGAAACGAATGCGAAATGATTCAAAGTGCCTCAACCCAATCGTGTATCATTTGATTCAGAACGGAATTTCATGCTACAGATGTGATGCTACAGAAAAATTGTGCACTTTCACATTCTCAGCACTTCATCCTGTTTGATTTCCTTCATCATGGGGATATTTGGTCCTCATAACGGCATCCGCACACACACACGAACCTCATCCCAGTGCCTAGTGTCCACGTGAAGCAGCACCAGCGCCTTCAGATCACCCATTTTATTATAAACCTCAGCAGCATAACCGTGATGATTGAACTTCTTGAAGAACACGGCACATCTGGACAGAGGCTCCCGCTCTGCTTTATCCAGCTTACGAGCCAAATCTATCAGCCTACACACACACACAGAGAGAGAGAGGGCAATCATTTACCTCAGCCATGTGCTGTCTATACATGCAGATACATTTATATTTATCGTCAGGGAACAGGAGATCAGGACATGACCAAGGCCTTCCATACATGACCACGACTCAGAAGACCACGACTCAGGCCATACCACCTGCATGCTGCTGTGACCGTTTCTGTTTAACACCCCTGGAATAAACCACCGCTCAAGCCCCGAGTGCGTGCGTGTGTGTGTTCATCACATGACGGCAGCACACGTGTGTTTGCTCACATGTCCATCCAGCCGTGTTCTCCGATGATCTCGATGGCTTTCATGTGTTCTCCTGCAGTCAGGTACATGTCTGCAGCCGCTCGAGGCTCCTTACTGTTCTTGGCCCAGTCGGCCTGCTTCTTCATCAGCAGCTTAGTGTCCTTAGGGTCTGCGGAGCCCAGGAAGTCCTTCAACACAAACACATCACACACACTGATCACATCCACAGTCAGACTGATGTGAACCGGGTCTATTCCCACAGATTAGGTTGGGTGAAGTCAATTATATTATAATATATATTAAAACAGAGCTCATACATAAATGACTTAAATATACCTCTCCACACCAGAACAAAAAAAAAAGATTTTAAAGAATGTTTTATTAAAAAAACAAGAAGTGTGGCAGCTTTATTTTTTAAAATTCAAATATATTATTTAACTTTACTTGTTTCTGTTTAGCAAGCTTTTGTACACCAAACGAAGACATGCAGTGTGAGCAGCACACAGACCCTCAATGTGATAAATCAGTAATCTAAAACTAATCAAAATGTTTATAGATTACATTACTAACTACAATTTTTCTCAAGCCATTTCTCTTCAGTCAAGGACAGAAATCCAGATCACTAAGTCTATGCACATTTTGTTCTGAAGAGTCTGTCTGATGGCATGTAAAACAAAGGTCTAACAATAAAATAGCAACTCTCTTCCTCTTTATGTGGACATAATGAACTGCAGCAGTGACACACACACACACCTTAGCATACTCAAACATGCGCAGGTCTGTGTACATGCTGAGTGCTCGGCTGTCATGGCCGGTCTTCCTGTAGAGTTTGCTGGCCTCGTGGAACTTGCCTTGATATGCATAGACATCAGCCAGGAAGAGCTGGTTATTACTCTCACCGCGCTTCTTCCTCTCCTGCACAAAACACACATACAGTAAGTGTTTACCACCATCACCACACACACCAGCACACTAACAATACAACTGCAATATGTGCACTTCACAAGTTTTATGGGGACTTTTCATAGATAAGAGAAAGATCTGAAGTGAAAGTTAATTTTTTGTGCATTTTATTATTTCAGAAGAATATTGTGAATAAGTTCCATGGGCTGCTTTAATAGTGTGGTGATGGTAGTTTTTTGTTCTTTTTGCAGGATGACGGCCACTATATTAGAGAATTTGAGACACAGAACGGCATACTATTCCAACTATTAAAACATTTTGTATTGAATTGTATAAAAGAAGCAATGAATGAGTGAAGATTGAATGTTTCTGTTCCTTTAAATCAGAATATGAACAGTGTGTGTGTGTGAGATAAGAGTGGCTTGTTTTCTGGGAAGGAAAGTTTGTGCTGTTCAGAAATGCTTTTGATGTCTGCAGTTCTCAATGGAAAGAATGAACTATTGAATTTCTGATGCCTACGGGTGGATAAGACTGTGTGTGTGTGTGTAAGCAGTCATTTAGTGTTGCACATCTGAACTCCACGGGGAGTGGCAATAACGATTTCATCATAAGAGAGAGGTCGGTCACACACACACACACACACTGTGTTTCCATGTTTTATAGGTTCATTCCATAGGCGTCATGTTTCCTCTGACTCTAGACTTAAACCTACCCCTCACACAACACAAAAAATGTCCCCACAAGAACAAAATGTACTGAAAACAGGTCAGAGTTTGTGTATCACAGTATTCAGCTCTGATGAGTGTAATGTACACAGTGAAATAAGAGAAGACAAACATGATTCTTCACTAAGAAACACTTGAACTCAATAAAAACGATCGTATAAATACTCATCTAATCTAATTATTGTTTAGTTCTTAGGAAGAAAATACAACCCCTTAAGGAGCTCATTCACATACATCACTGAGGCCTTGTTTTAGAAACGTGGCAATTACATTCAAAATAATAAATGACAGTAATTTATGGTAATTTGAACGTATGAAAACATTTAGCAGTTTCAGTACTAAAAATCAAAATCACATCCCTGAATGTTTTTAATCTATCCTAGAATTATTTGATTTGATTTCAATTGATTTAAAATCACCATAGGGCAGAAAATGCACTCTAATGTAAGAATCAGATGAGATGTAGAGCGTGTGCTGGAGAATGAGGTCTTACTTCAATGCTGTTGATGAGCTCCAGATAGCGCAGATCTCGAACCCTGATGAACGCCTGGCGAGAGTGACACAAAGACAAATATATCCCCAAACATTTCAGAAACAGGGCGGCAGAGGAAAGCAGTGGGTGCGTGCCTCACTTTCTTGGCGGTGTGGAAGTCGAGTCCCTCCAGAGCCTCGGTGGCCAGATCCCTCCAGTCGTTATCGGTCACCCCAAGACAGGCGATCTGATAGGCCTCCTGAAACATGCGGCGCTCCAGGTACTGATACATCGGAGCAGACTGCAGAGATCAGACACAACCACAGTCAGTTCAAGGAACAGGAAATGTCACACTCCAAAGTCACGTTTTTGAGGGAAATATAGTATATGCTTCTTAACCTTTTGACTTAAAGGCCCCCAATATTCCGACGAGCCACCCCCAGGAGTTTTTGCTGTAGTGATGACGTTTTCAAACTTTTCTTATTTACAGATTACACAAGCAACCATAAACTGGCATCTGTATTACACATCTTCCAGCTCTAAATGTGTTAAGAAAGATGTTTTAGGCAGAAGCTGTTCCTTCTCAGGAAGACGCTGAAACGCTTTGGAATGGAGCTCAATGCCGTGTCGTTGTGTTAATGCTCGGAGAACTTCAATACCAAAGTGAAAAGACAAGGCTGTGTAGCTCTGGCACAGACACTTGCAGAGGCAGAAAGGACTTTTGTTCCTGGGATCAAATCTACATCCAGAGTAAGACTAAACCCTTGGGTAGAGCCTCAGAAGGTGCTACACTCCTGGTGGACTCCAAACGTGCTGCTTGGTTAACCTCTGTTGTGACCACAAAGCAGACCTATAGCTGAGTGGCCTGGGCAGTGGAATTAACTGGGTAAAATAGGTAAAGCCTTTCTAGCTCCAGAGGTCCATGTAGCAGAAGGAAAAGGCTTGATATGTGACCACTAACTGGTTGCAGAAACACCTTGGTAATGCAGTCTGGTCTGGGGCATGGAGAAATAGCTCTGATCCATCTATATGTACATGGCTACCCAAAACAGCTGTCTCATACACTGTTAGCATAACACCTGCTGAAAGGTGCTCCTGCAAGAACTCCAAGACATTACCAACTGTAAGAGCCCAAGGTTCCACCATCGGTGAGAGATCAACCCCTGTACTTGAGACAGATGAACTCTGGTGTTCGTTAATGTTACCCCTAACAGAAATAAAGCGTGATGCTGATTTGGCAGAGCTTCATGTATCATTCTATCACTTCCCTCTAGTTTAAAAGGTTTGGGTCAGTGGTAGAATAAAATATTATATTAATTAAAGCTGTAAGCAGCGATGAAAGGGCCCTCGCACCCGGGCTCACCGCCTCCCGTGGCTTCAGGAAGGCAAAAATGACACAATATGTCCAATGTACATGTGTGTAGCGATTTTCGTAAATGTACGTTAAATGTAGCGGGAGGGGCATTTCTTTGAATGTAAACATTTTATTTACCCACTGATCACCCATTACCAAGATCATTCTCCATCATTTCCTCAGTCAATGTAATCAATGTGAGACTGAAACTCGCACCTGAGGCACCTCCACGGCAGCCATAGAGTAAACATGAAGGCAGAAGATCTTGGATCCATTGTAGCCCACGACGAAGCCCTGCAGTTTCTGCTGGTGCACTGGGAAGTTACTAGCCTTGATGTTCAGATATCCACTGCCAGAGAAACACAGCATGTCCTCACACTGTGTGTTCCACGCCACACTGTTGGCATTGGGCTCCTAGGATCAGGAAAACACAGGGTCACCGGTCAGAGCAGGAGATATCCACACGGAAACGCATCAGAGTTCAGAGGTCATGTACAGACTGAGGCACAGAGATGCTAACAGGTGAGGGGAAAAAGGTGAATTTCTTGCTCATTTGTGCTCACGTAATATGGCATTTTTATAAATCTTTTTCATGAACTTGTATGTCCAAACTGTCATTTTTATCAGAAAAAAACACACATCTTGTTGCAACATTTTACAAAAATCAAGATTGAATATATTTGGTCAAATTCCTATGTTATAAAGGTTGAAGTGCTATCCAGGCTGGTCAATATTGGCTGATTAGACTAACGAGACAGCAATGCTGACGTAAAATACAAAATGTTTCCCCACTCTCTCTCACCTTATTATTATAATATTACCCTTTTCAGACGGTTTTTGATGAAGAGTAAAGAAAATACTATACAAAACGTACTTGGTGGTTATCAGTCTTTCTTTGCCAAAACAAACATGACTTTGTCTACCTTTTCATAACTGATTTAAATAGTTATCTGAAAGCGCTCTGAGGAGAGTGTATCTGTGGAGGCTGGACCTGGAAGAGTAGCTCTTTGGTGTGGATGTCGTAGACGAGGCAGGTGTTGTGTTCGTCCACCACAGCCAGCTTGCTGCGGGACGTGCTCATGTCCAGACAGCGCACCGATGTGTTTTGCTTCAGCAGCGTGATGGCAAACGGGTTGTCCACGAAGATCTTCAGGATCTACACACAAAACACTTTGAGACCTGTGCACACTACTGAGACCAAAGACAGGAAGCTGCATACATGTAGCACTGGACAGAAATAAACAATAGCAATTACTATGACTTTTCAAGATCACATACAGCTCCGTTTTTCAGGCCCACTAGAAGCCCCTCTCGTCCAGGAGGGCCCCCGATCACTTTGATGTAGCGAATGAGGGACTCCATCAGCCATTCTTTCTCTTTGACGGCCGTGAACGACAAACACTGCAACCTCTTTTCCTACACGCACACACACACACACACACACACATACAACTGATTACATGTAAATCATTCTTTATTTACTTGACTTTAAGTCACTCAGCACCTACTCAGTAGGTACAGAAAGTATTCAGACCTCCTTACATTTTTCACTCTTTGTTATATTTCGCCTATTTGCTAAGTTAATTTTTTCCTCATTAATGTACACACAGCACCCCATATTGACAGACAAACACATAATTGCTTAAATTTTGAAAAAAAGTGAAATATCACATGGTCTTGAGTATTCAGACCCTTTGCTCAGTATTTAGTAGAAGCACCCTTTTTATCGAATACAGCCATGAGTCTTTTTGGGAAAGATGCTACAAGTTTTTCACACCTGGATTAGGGGATCCTCTGCCATTCCTCTTTGCAGATCCTCTCCAGTTCTGTCAGTTTGGATGGTAAACGTTAGTGGAGTTGTTGTGATGTCACTCCTTGGTTATTTTATTTGTGTGCTTAGGGTCATTGTCTTTTTGGAAGGTAAAGCTTCGGCCCAGTCTGAGGTCCTGAGCACTCTGGAGAAGGTTTTGGTCCAGGATATTCCTGTACTTGGCCACATTCATCTTTCCCTCGATTGCAACCAGTCGTCCTGTCCCTGCAGCTGAAAAACACCCCCACTGCATGATGCTGCACCACCATGCTTCACTGTTGGGACTGTATTGGACAGGTGATGAGCAGTGCCTGGTTTTCTCCACA
>JAUCMU010000135.1:17287-30170 GCA_032275025.1 Enteromius treurensis
GCCTCGATTGGACTCCTGTCATGTCAGAAAGTGGTAAGACTTAGTTTTGTGGACGTTGCCATCGTTGATATTAATATTACTATTTTAACGGGTCACAGGCGCTTATCCTTTGAATTCAATTGAATTCAATTCTCATTTAAAATAATGTTATCGGTTACGAGAAATAACCGAAATGAGCATCCCTAAGCTCAACGAATTTTAGATATAGACGCTGAAATCAAAAATAAATAAAGATCAAACCTCATTAAAGTTAGGAAAGATGTTCTGTCGAGATCTGAGAATTATTTTCTATTGTTTTTTGATTAACATCAATGACAGTTTACATGATAAAGACAGCGGTGTTTATGATAAAGTACTGGTGTGTTTCGGAGGGTAAATGATTTCTGTCCCGGAGCAGTGAGAGCGGAAACAGTCCAGAACCCACTCTTCTTTCCTCTTCTGCTTTACATTGTTTAAAATCGCGTTAGAATGCAGGAATCAGACACTGAATAGAGCTGCAGGTGTGCCGCCGTGGTAGCCGCTTCTGTGTTTGACGAGGTGTGTGCATGCCTTTGACTCTTCTCTTGTGTCTCCTCCCGCTCCTCCTGTGTTTTACCCAGAGTTCTTAGCTCGTAGTCTCTTCCCCTCTCCCCTGCTGTGCACAGGAGACTCCAGCCGGCCGGAGGTGCGGGACAATGCCCCCAGCTACGTGCTGAACAACATGGCCTCTCCGCCAGGCCTTCCTCCGGACCACGACCCCCTCGGAGCGCTGCCCGACAACTGGGAGATGGCCTACACCGAAAGCGGAGAGATCTACTTCATCGAGTGAGACCCGCACTACACAGATCACACATACACCCACACATTTCGGCAAGATCAGCACATTAAGTGTGGGACACACCGAGCCATCAGTGAGTGTCTGTAAAGTAACTATTCTACTTGTACTTTGAACCATACTGTAGTAAGGTACTTGAATTACATTCATTTGTTATAATTCTATAGATGCTGTGGTACTATAACAACTACAGTACTACAAATAAATTTCTTCACGCAGTAGTTTTTTACAACTCTCATCGGCGATCTCTGATTGGGCGTTTAGTTTATTGACCTGAAGGCAGCACAGACTGTTGTAATCTTACGTGATCTTATCAAGGAATGCCAATATGAGCATGGTTTTATACCAGCATGAGACACTTAAAATGATGAAGTTATCAGTAACTGATAATCAAGCTGGTTAGCAGACGCTGCTTTGTTTCTGTGTTTGAATGAGGGATATTCAGTATTGATATCTGCTGTAATAGAGAGCTAGCAACTCTGACGCAGACACAGAACACGTGTTAGTCTGCAGACGCCTGTCGTTCACACACACTAGTGTTATCCAGACGCTGCCAGCGTGAAGACACAACACCGTCATACTAACACCAGTGATGCTGCTGTTCACAGCCACAACACAAAGACCACCTCGTGGATGGACCCTCGCTGTCAGGACAAGCAGCCCAAACCTCTGCAGGACTGTGATGACGATGGTAAGACACACACACACCGCTCTGGTCCAGTATTATCTCATGCTGATGAGACCATGTTCACTACACGAGAGACCCACGAGATGTCCTCAAAATGACTGTAAACATACGCTAAACAATTAGAAATGTAAACTTTTTTTCTTAACTCCCTCAACAAGAGTCTATCACTGGAGAGTCCCAAAGTCCCAAAACCTGGACATTTGAGGAAATTTTAACAATGAGATTTCTAGACCTGAGTAGAAATGAATAAACTTCTAAAATGCAGCTCAGATTGGGTGATCAAAGCGGCGGGTCACACCTGGGCTCAGTGACCAGCAGAGGGCGTCATTCATCAGCAGTGCACTCCATGGCCATCACAGACACGAATATCACGTCTCAGCCTGTGTCCAGCACATGTTCAGGCTGATGATTGAAGGAAGCTGTCTGTGACTTGACTTATGGAAGAACTGTATAAATATAGATCAATGTATTTGAGGAGATGTTTAGTGAGGACAATCTGATGTGAGAAGTGTGTTTGAACTAAACGATTATAATTCAGAGTACATCCTACAGAAGTGTCAGTGCCCTCTGCACTGGTTTATTACCCACAACTCCCCACTCCACAGTCTAAGTCATAGATAAACAGCAAAGCTGAAGCCAGTTTAAAATACACAGACATGCGTTTAAAGATATTATGATTCTGGAGGCAATGAATAGATCCAAATAGTGAAGCGTTTGTGTGCTCATTATCTCCTTATCAATGATAATCCTGCGCTCTTATTCTGTCATCCATCAGCAGATATTCACTCTTGTCTGTTTGTTCTTGTCTGTGTTCTTGTCTTGGAGAAGAGGGTGTACATACAGAAGAGCTGGACAATGATCTCGGTACGTCTCTCCTCTCTCCTGGACCAGGTTTGATTATTAAAACATTCTCTGTGTGTGTGTGTGTGTGTGTGTGTGTGTGTGTACCCGTTTTACTATTCTGGTTGGGATTTAAACCTTTATACACACAGACTTGTGTCATGGTGAGGACCTAAATTGAGGTCTCCATGGGTGAAGAAGCTTATAAATCACACAGAATGAAGTGTTTTGAGAATGTAAAAGTGTGTGTAAGGGGTAGGGTTAGGTGTAGGGTCAGTGTAGGACAATGGCACATACAGTCTGTACAGTAGAAACACCATTACACCTATGAAAGTCATCATAAAGATAGCAAGACAAGTGTGTGTGATCATGTCTTTAGTACTCTGAGAGAGAGAGAGAGTAAATGTAATGCTGCTGAAAGCTGCTGGAGTGCTAAATTATGTTTCTGGATGCTCACTAACCTCTGCAGTCTGTCCTGTCGTTGCTCAGCGGCTCTTGATTTGTCTGTGTTTGTGTCAGAGCTGCCTCCAGGCTGGGAGAAGATCGACGACCCAGTGTATGGAGTGTATTATGTTGAGTAAGTGTAAGATCCCTGCGTCTATGGTGTGTATGCAGAGAATAATGTGAGGATGTGACCAATGTGTCTCTGTCTCAGTCACATCAATCGTAAGACGCAGTACGAGAACCCGGTTCTGGAGGCCCGGAGGCAGAAGCAGCTGGATGCTCAGCAGTCGCCGGAGGACGGACGCTACATCAGAGGTGTGCTTCACTACTGAGTCCACTAGAACAGAGAGTCAAACACTACCAGGACCTGAACCTGCTGATAAACACCATCACCGGTGTAATGCTGTAGTATTTACTTCCATAGCGCTGTGAGCGTTGTGTTCTAATGCTCTCCTTTACATGAGTTTACAGTACATACACTTACTCACTGTGTGTCCCTGCAGCACAATCCTTCAGCAGCACAGGTGGATTTGTAGAAATAGACAATACACCATATGTCAAAATGATACATTTTTCTTTTAAGTCAAGTCACTTTTATTTCTATAGCGCTTTTACCAATGCAGATTGTAGCAAAGCACTGAACATTATCAAATAGAAGAACAGAGTGATGGTAAGGATTAGGATATTAAGTAAAGATCATGTTCCATGAAGATATTTTGTAAATTTCCTACCATAAATATATCAAAACATTTTTGATTAGTAATATTCATTGCTACGAACTTCATTTTAATACATTTAGAAATTATTTTCTCAATGTTTACTTTTTTTGCATGCTCAGATTCCAGGTTTTCAAACAGACAAATATTCTCTGATCCTGACAAAAAGATTATTCAGCTGTCAGGTGATGTATAAATATAAATTTTTTAATAAAAGGACCCTTGTGACTGTTTTTTTTGCTCCAGGGACACATATACCAAATGGGTTACACCTACTCAGTTGCTAATTTCTACAGACCTTTCTTTTTATTTCTGCTCTACTTTACATGTTCCACTATCTGTAAGTAACTTTGCAACTGCTTGTCAGCTAACTCTCATTAGAGGATCAGTAAACTGTGAGGTTAGTGCCAGGGTGAGTAGGGTAAGTGGACATGTACTCATAACAAAGGGACTTACAGTCGGTAGAATATCCCCCAAAATAAAGTGTAAATAAAGAGCATTGGTTGACATGGACTTACTGATAGTTAGTAGAATGACTAAAGGAACGATCGGAATAAAGTGTAAGCATCAAATGAATTGACAAGACGACAAATCACAAAATCCTTTCAACAATATCTATTCTTTTGAATTACGATTCTTATAAGGACCAATGAGGCTACACTTACTCAATGTTACATTAAAAAGTGTAATATTCTGAAATACTACAATTTAAAATCACTTTTTTATAAATATGTTCGAAAAATATTTGTTTAAAAAATGTATTTACATTTAAAGCTGTATTTTCCTTCAGAAATCATTCTAATATGCTGATTATTATTAGTATTTTACTGCAATTTTTGGTTAAATTCAATGTGTCTTCACTGAATGAAAATGTCAGTTAAACTAAAAATGCCCATCACATTATTTGAGAAATGCCAATATATGCAAAATGTGTGTGTGTGTGTGTGTGTGTAATAAAAAGTTAGATATTTTTGTCCTATTGCAAACTGATGCATTGCTTCTTAATGATTTCTAATGTTTTTGTGTTATGTTGTCTCTGTTGTGTTGTGTTTGTGTCAGAATGGATTGAGGAGCACTCGTCCGCTGGCGCTGCGATCGGCTCTTATGTGCCCAGTCATCTGGAAACATACAGAGACCCCCAGAACAGTCTCTCGGCCCCTCAGGCCCCGGGCCCTAGACGTGAGACTTCACTCACTCTCTATGTGCATCTATAGTGACACGACTGAATACTGGATAACTCTCTGTGTGTGTGTGTGTGTGTGTGTGTGTGTGAGCAGGGGGAAAGCCGTTCTTTACTCGTAATCCAGCCGAACTCAAGGGTTCTTTCATTAGCACGAAGCTGCTGAAGAGCCGGCGAGGCTTCGGCTTCACTGTGGTCGGAGGAGATGAACCGGACGAGTTCCTGCAGATCAAGAGTCTGGTGCTGGACGGCCCGGCCGCGGTAGACGGAAAGATGGAAACAGGTCCGGACCTTCTCCTTCTCTTCCATGTTCATTTGAGTTTGTGTCCTAATCAGACACGGTAAACAATCTTTAGCCCCGCCCATGCTAGAATCAAAGCCACGCCCCTCTTTCATATTAAACATCTGAAAACAGAATGCTTCACTGCATATCAAACTACAAAATTCACAAGGCGTTTTGTTGTATGGCATCACCTTGTATTAAATGTGAGCGGAATCTGGTTCAGTTTGTATGAATGTTGTTTTGGGAGTCTGAAACTGATGTGAAGCGATCATCTCTTCCTCTTTTTAATACTAGCCAATAAACATGAATAAACACTTATTCAGAAACAGAACAAAAGAACAAAACATGCAATGTGTTGCACAACAATACTCCCCAGCCTTCTAATACATGTCAAAATAGAATGTTTGTACAAACAAATAATAATAAAAGCAGTAGTAATAAAAAATATATGCAGATCCAGTATGTACACTTTGCTATTATTAGTAATAATAAAAACATACTGTTGTGACTTGTTACCACACTGTCTCCACTGAGAAGATAACTTATTAAACAAATCATGAGTAGAGCGGAGCATCTAACGTGTGTGTTTGTCCCAGGTGACGTCATCGTCAGTGTGAACGACACTATCGTGCTGGGATACACTCACGCTCAGGTGGTGAAGATATTCCAGTCCATCCCCATCGGCTCCATGGTCCAGCTGGAGCTGTGCCGCGGCTACCCTCTGCCCTTTGACCCCGACGACCCCAACACCAGCCTGGTGACCTCAGTGGCCATCCTGGACAAGGAGCCCATCATAGTGAACAGTCAGGAGGGCTTCGAGGCCATGCCTGTCCTGGGGCCCGTCGGTGGTGGCGGTGGCCCAGGGGCCCCTGAGCCCGTCTCGTTCGGCCCTGCTGTGGACAGTGCTCTGATGGGCCCGGTTTACACCAGCGATGTGGTCACTCTGGCATCCTCCATAGCCACGCAGCCCGAGCTGATCACAGTCCACATCGAGAAGGGCGACAAGGGCCTGGGCTTCACCATCGCAGACAGTCTGGCCGGCGGTGGACAGAGGGTGAAGCAGGTGGTGGATTACCCACGCTGCCGAGGGCTGAAAGAGGGCGATATCCTGCTGGAGGTCAACAAGAGGAGCGTGCATAGCTTGAGCCACAACCAGATCGTGGACCTCCTCAGCAAGTGTCCGCGAGGGAGTGAAGTGACCCTGCTGGTGCAGAGAGGTAAGGACCTGCTTCAGAGCTAAATATACAGGATCTGACCCTCGAGCACAAAACCAGTCTGAAATGAATATTTATACATCATCTGAGAGCTGAATACATCAATCTTTTTATTGATGTCTGGTTTGTTAGGAGAGGACAATATTTGTCTGAGATACAACTATTAGAAAATCTGGAATCTGAGGGAGCAAAAAAATCTCAATATAGAGAAAATCACCTTTAAAGTTGTACAGATTAAGTCCTTAGCAAAGCATATTAATAATCAAAAATGAAGTTTTGACATGTTTATGGTAGGATCTCAACCTTCTAATGATTTTTGGCATAAAAGAAAAACTAATAATTTTATTGTTGTGTATTTCCACAAATATACCCGTGCTCTGATGACTGCTGCAGTGCTCCAGGGTCATATTCAGTATGATTAAGTAATGAAAGTGCCCACAGTGTGTATTTGTAGCATTGAGCGATGCAGCCAATCACAGGCATGTCTGAACGCAGTGGCCAATCAGAATCCTTTTCACCATTTTCTGCACATTATTATTAGTCCTTTTTTTGTCTCGTAGAGTATGGGCCAGTTTTACTAAATAGGGCAACTTAGCATAAGATGGTGCTGATGGGTCTGAACATTTCTGTGTTTCTCTGCTGATCCAATTTATGAGAAATAGCTTGTTTAGGTTTTATAAATAACATGTTGAATATAGAGATTTGATGGAAAAATATAAATGATACTGAATGATAATAAAACACTAAAACAGTAGGCTGTAGACTATTTGGCGGGAAAATGACTTAATGAATGAGTCATACAGTCATTTTATCAACAGATTTGAATAAAGCAAATGATTGACTCCTCAGAAACACATTGCAGTCTGTGTTGGAGATGTTTTTTTTGGAGACGGCCCCTCCTACTCAGACTTGACGCACACACAGGTTGCCAAATTGAAGACATGCCTGGGTTGAACATAACAGAGACATTTTATGATTATTACAATACATTTCTTACATACGGTACCTTTAATTACGTTACAAAAACATGATCTCATACAAGTTTTTTGCAATCATATCCTGAATTTTTGGGGTGTTTTTATTAATTTTGTTACATTTTTGACGCAGGTTCCTATGAAACTATGTTCCAGCTCAACTGTATAAACAAGAAATTAAATTATAGATTAGTTATCGATTGCATTTGAAGCAGTAAGTTTTACATCCAATCCCATTCATGATGTTAACAAATAAATCTGACAGTGTGTCAGCAATTTAGTGATATCCCTGCATGTGCTCTTGATCGGTTTTGAAATAAAATACCCAGTCCTCTTAGTCTGAGACCAAACACACTTACATTTATTCATTTAACAAGACAGCAGAAAAGCCATTGCACACACACACACACGTTGGTTGGACTGTTCATAGGTGTAATGGTGTTTCTACTGTACAGACTGTATGTGGTATTGTCTTACACCTAAACCTACCCCTTACAGGAAACTACACACACTTTTAGATTCTCCAGAAAACACCATTTAGTATGTTTTAGAAGTCTTTTGAATTACGGGGACACTTTAAATGTCCTCATAAATCACCTTCATATTGTAATACCTGTCAATCCCATGATATTATACACATTTGTGTCCTCATGAACCACATAAACCCGCACACACACACACACACACACATACGCTACACTGTGTGCAGTGCCATGAATTTCAGTATCTTGTCTTGGTTTGTTTCCATGACGATACTCTGATTATTTCCAGTGAGATGGAGAGCGAGCAGAAGCTGCTATAGAGAGAATCAGAAACCAGCTGGAGTTTCTCTGCTTTTGTTATCATTATAAGGGCATATTTTGTACCATATAAAAAGCACGTTCTGTAGGATCCATCATAATTCATGCATTGGTGCGTTCCTGACATAAAGTATAGATCAGTGAGTGAGAGCTTGTTTGGCTGAAAATCTAATGCATTCATGTCTTTTGTTGAGAATACAATCCCAGAATGCCTTGCAACAAACAGTTGATTTTATCAGTAAAATAGTTGTCTGATTGGGTCTGTATGGTTATGTTTAATGTTGCTGTCCATCTGTACTGTTCTCTGTAAATGTGCAGGAAAATAACTAGAACGAGTGCAGGAAACTACATCACTGACAGTACAATTATGACAATACTTTGAATTAATATGATGAGAAATGGCAGCTTGCAGCAGGGAGTAGCGTAATGGACTGTACAGCTGAAATAACCTGCGCCTACGTGAAAAACAACCACCACAAAAATAAAGCGTGAAAGCGCTCCTCAAGGAAAAGCCCACTCCCATCCTTCATAAAGACTGAACTAGCTTGAGCTTCAAGGGTTCATGATTCTCTCGATGCCGTCAGTCAGTGTCATTTCAGCTGCATGTAGAATAAAAATCATTACAATTCGTTAGACAGTCCCCAGGTGGAGAACCACACCAGCCATGAGTCCGTGATTATGAATGGTTTATGAACTGCTGCACACATTCAGACGAGATCCGACAGAAGCTGACTTGACTTCATTACCTCAATTCAACATCATATACTAAAATGCTTCTAAACAGTGTGTCACTACACAAAACATTCTGCTGGAATAATACACCTGCCCGTATTGGACAGGATCTTGGTGGACTGTGATGAAATGACAGATTTGGGTTGTTATTGTGAGTCATGAAAGTAATTTTGTAAGTCTATGGGCTAAAGCATGACGGAAGGATTCTGTGACGTGCTCTGGGTAGAAAAGCACAGCTAATTTAAATACTTTTATGCTTTTTAATCCACACACATTCCATGAATACTGGTCAAACAGAGACATAATGACTCTTACATGATTTTACACTATTCATATTCATTCACAGCACGTGTGTGACATGAGTCTCACTGGTTTATCAGTCAAAATGGATATTGTAGGTCTGTGATAATGATGTGGGTGTGAATCAGAGATGCGCTCACACACACACACACACACACACACACACACACACACGTGGGTGGAGCAGGTTCCTCAGCAGCAGCTGATGCATGAACACACACACTCCAGCACTCAGACAGAGGCTCTGCTCTGATATGAGGAGCCGTGTGTGTGTGTGTGTGAGATTGTAATATGAGGGTGATGATTTCTCTTTCTCTCTTCCGCTGTCTCACAGGAGTCCTGCAGCCCAAGAGAAGCCCCAAAGTGCTGGTAAGACAGCTTCCCTTTCATTTCTCACCTCAGCACATCCATATAGACAAAGTCTGTTATAATCTAGCTGTTGCACTCTGATTGTCATCTCTGCGTCTCGTCTGTGTGTGTCTCTTGAGCTGATATGTGTTAATGAACATTCTAGGTCTGTGCACAAACCTTTCTCACTTGAGATGAACGCCTGTTGAGAAACATTTCAAACGATGCAGAGCTGTGAGTTGTGGTGCTGGTGGGTGCTGATCTTTCTGGTAATGTCTGTATTAAAGAAGCATTGAGTGCAGTGGTTCCTGGAGACACACTCAGGTCATTCAAGCTGCCTGTCCTAACGAGCCGATGAACGAGGAACACGAGGAGCGGTGACATGCTTTCTCATGCCGTTTGATGTCAAACACTTTTTTAACTCTTCCTTGCTCATTCAGCTCAGTGTTAGACCATGCACAACCCAAAACATGATTCCAGTTTTTGTCCTGACCAGTGATTTTATTCTAACGGTCTCTGCTGTGTTTCTGACGTCACGGCTGAAACAACAACATACAATCCATGACAGTATTAATCTCAGGTACTGATTATGTGCTTATGGTTGAACTGGATCATCAGAGGTCAGCAGCAAAGACATTGATTAATAACATGGGATTAGATACATTTGTGTCATTTCATTATTGCAGGTTTGCAGGCAAGGACTCAAGAATTAAATGAACTTATTCTTTTGGCTGGGAGAGCAGTTTATTCCAGAGAAGCTCCGTCCCCAGGCGCTTCTGATTGGCTGTGATATTTGATTGATCCTGTCACACAGCTGTGTTGTGTGTGGTCTGGACAGAGGAACTGCTTGTCACTGGAATCTTTAGGGATGTCAAATAATGGCCATGCTTCGTGATTGTTTTTGCTTGCTTAGCTCTTGACTTTGCTGCTGTTTGCTTGTAATCACTCCCTGAACACATCACTGTACCCCCGCAGTATACCTACACCAGTGGCGGCTACTGGTCTGTCAAATAGGGGAAGCTCATTTTCACCCTACATCATAAAATTGTCTATTTATCTAGTTTCACCCACGACGCTAGCCTAACCTAAGCCTACTATATGAATGAATGAACGAACGATCTAAAAAATATATTAAACTCTGTAAAAGTAAAACAAGGAATGTGGTGTATAATTGTGTGAAATGTATGATGAAAATCAAGCAATTTCGCCAAGCAAATATAAAGAAATAGGTTGCAGGGGTTTTTATTTCGACTGAACTTGAGAAATCCGCGATGGGACTGAGCGCAAATAGCTTCAGCGAAACCTTATAGTACAAAATCGCTATCAGTCAAAAGGAGACGCAATCTTTCGACAGCATTTATCCAATGACCGTCTGGTTTCAAAGCACTGAAAAAAAATCGTTCAAAGCAGCCCCATTGAAGTTTTTAGCATTTTTAGTCAATAAAATGTTAATACAATAGTACATCGTTCGACCATTACTTTTGTGACATTATAGGGGAAGCTGAGCTTCCCTTGCAGTCTTAAAGAAATCGCCACTGGTCAAGACATCTCAAGGGCCCCAAAATCACCTCGGCCTCCAGAGGGTTAAGATGACTTCTAGTTACATATGGTGAGATTGTCATATTTGTATTTGTGACACAAACTCATGGAAAATACTTGTTTATTACTAATTATTCTCTCTTTAATATTTTACCTGACACATTTATAGTAATTACTTTTACATGAATGATGTGACACACACCTGTAATAATTTGCAGATTAGAAACGTTTTCGGATAAGAAAGCATCGCATTTCTGGGAAAACTCAGAGCCTGCTGCCTTCACTCTTCTCCAGAAACAGCGACAGCAGAACAGGCAGACAAATTATCATTACAATGCTGCTGGAACAGCACACTGTAAAAGTTTTCCCTGTAAATTTACAGTATAATACTGGCAGCTGGGTTGCCAGCCACATTCTGTTTTTTTTTTTTTTTTTACAGAACCACAACTGTAAACTACATTTAAATTTTTTATTTACATTTTGGCAGCATGCCTTTATTGAGAACTATTGTGATACTAAACTGTTGTGATACTTAATTTTACAATATTACAATGTGTTATACATTGCATTAAATTGTATTTCTACACAGAATATAATTGTCACACCTGTCCTGTGCCTTGTGTCTGTGATTTTGTCTATGCCTAGTGCCATGTGCTCTTGTGTGTCTATGTACCTTGTCCTTGTGATCATTGTTTGTTTTCATGCTGTTCCCCATGTGTTCCCCATGTTACTCCGCCCCGCTCATTAGTGTTCACTCCCTGCCAGACGTGTATGTCCAGGTGTTCCCCCTTCATCCTTGATTGTGTCTTGTATTTAAACCTTGTCATTTTGGAATGTTCAGTGCCTGTCGTTAATGTTATGTTGACCGTTGTGATGTCCCGTTGAGTTCCAGTGTTCCTGGTTTAAATAAATGTTAATCCTCGATGTTCCTGCCTCCCGAGTATCCCTGCCTCAGCTGAAGAGCGCTGACCAGTGATCGTGACAATAATTTTCCTTAAAACAAGAAAATTTAACTTTTTTTCCTTATCAGTAGTCTCAAATGGAAATAAAAAACAAAGGTCTTAGAACTTAACATGTTTATTTCTCAAAAGCAAAGGCCAGAAAATGTTGGTTGAAATGTCAGCTGTACGAAATAAATTCACTGAATAGTAAACAGAACATTATACTGTCCACAAATTAACTTCTAATTAATCAAAACGTTTTCAATTATTTTAAAATTGTGCAAAAAATAAAATGAAAGTCAGCAGGGAAAAAACACTTTACATAAAGAAATGCCAGCTATACTTTTGTATACTGTTAACAGCATTACACCTTACTTCCTTTTAGTTCAATTACAGTGGATAGTGGAAGTGTCTAAAAATTCCATTCAAAGTCTGTAAGTTTTCTCAAAAGAGAAGAAACCTGTGGGTGCACAGTAGTGTTCTTTTTTTTTGCACAGTTTGGCCAGTCTTCTTTGACATAACTTTCCCTTTCTTGGCTTTAGATCCACACTCTGGGTTGATGTCGATAAAGCATCTACAAGGCAAAAAACAAACAAAAATTTGTATAATGTTTATGCCTATTTTTATATCTCTCTCTTAACGAGAGATGTCTTTTAAAAATTTGTTTGGATATAATTTGGATATAGTTACTAGAATTAAAATTTTATGCTACAGTCATTGCACTTTACTGACAAAATGTGGATCAAACAAAAGTTTCCATTTTAACCATGTTCTGCTTTAAATATAAATCGCATACTTCTGTGTATTCCCAGTTGCTGAACAAAGACCGAATAACATGGATGCAAGTTATGCATTGTAACGAAGACTCGGCAGACGGCAGATTCATTTGCGACTGTTTAATGTCACTCAAGGCAGTTTTATTTATATAGCGCTTTTAACAATACAGATTGTAGCAAAGCACTGAACATTATTAAGTAGAAGAACAGAGTGATAGTAATGTATAATGACGAGAATTAAACTTTATTTATCAAATGCAGAGACGGTCTCTGTAGTCAAGACGACGGTAATCA
>JAUCMU010000135.1:80860-107952 GCA_032275025.1 Enteromius treurensis
TGTCTTTATGTACGCGCATTAACTCTGGGTAACCAGTAGGAGGTTGATTAAACTAACTCTTATCAGGTGTTTTGGAATTGACATACTCACGGTGTGCGGATTTGGGGGTCAATCAACCCAGAGGTTATGTTTTACCAAATGGTAAGTTAACCAAACTTTCTGGAATAGACCCCTGAAGTCAGGACTAGTCTGGGATGAATACAGTAATCTTACCAGTAGAGTTTAGATGTATAAAAGGTAAAGACGATTACAGTCTAAACGTTTAAACATTCTGTTTAAAGTCTGTGTTCTTGTATTCTTGGTTTGGTTTCATTTCCATGTGTTAGTTTCAGTTTAGTCTTCCTGTCTTCCTTCCTGTTTGCCCTTATTTGGTCCTTCCTGTCCCATTGTGTGATTATTAGTTGATTCCTTTCCACCTGTGTTTCCTCAGCTGTGGGTTGTCTAGTGATTAGTCTTCAGTGTATAAAACCCTGGTCTTCTGAGTTTGATTTTGTTTAGTCTATACATATGTTAATGGTACCCGTGTTTGTCTCGCTTTGGATCATTCTAGAATTATTGAAACCTTGCCTTTGTTATTATTACAGAAGTCTTTATGTATGTACTTATGTTCTTTCATGGATGAGTGAACTAGCTTTTTTTTTTTACTTTCTAAATTAGTGTTTTGCTCTGTTTAATAATTCTGAATGGATCTGTATGTATTTCTATAGTGTGCTTCCGTTTGATGCTCAGCTTGACTTTTAAAATTATCTGAACAATTGAAGATACATTTTTTTCCTCACAGTTTTTGCTGTTGCACTGTATACATAAATTGAGGATGATGGAAATTACAAATAGTTTTTTCTGGAAAACAGACAAATATAATTTTGTGGTAATTATCTTCAAACTTAACCTTGACTTTGTTAAAAGTCAAAAAAGTCTTAATAATTTTCCTTCTGTTATTCTGGATTAAATCATACTTGGATTCATGCTAAAATTGTTGGAAATGCCTAGAAAACCTTCCACCAGCACAAAACAACCAGTATGAAGACTCAGTGTGTCACAATCTGTTCCTTCACATTCATTTCTAAAACAAACTAAATGTGTCGCCGTATCTTTCAATGCCGCATTAAAATGACATTGGCTCAGAAACTCCCTCAGACAAAACAAAGTGGAGTCCTTCCTCTCCAGCAGCGGTCAGACGGGCCGTCATATCACGCCAGCGTTCAGTGAAAGTGAGGAGATCTGTCAGCATCATCAGCATCTGCCAGCACTTTCAGTAATATCCCTCATGAGAGGGTGGTCTAACGCATAGCGAAGGGTGTGATGGGAAAATAAATCAGGATGAAGACAAAAGAGCGAATACAGGAGAGGATCATCACTCTGAGGGTGTGAAATGGAAATCAACAGAGAACAAAAAGGCTTGCACGTACCAAAAAGGAGAAGATATCCTTTGAAACGCCCACAGCGTTCCCAGCCACGCTCACTGTTACATGATCTCTCGTCTGTTCCCACGATGCCCCAGTCTCACAAACCAACCTGTAGAGACACAAACACAAACCACTGGATCACGAGCCACAAACTCATCTGTAATCTGGTAAAGCTTGGATAATTAGCTGCGTGACGCCCGCAAAAACCATGAATACAATTAGAACACAACCCAGATGACACTAAATACAGCTCACCCGAAACAAGGATAAACAGGGTTTCTGCCTACACTACAGTTTATGCTAAATCGATCATTTTTGTGTACTTTTGCACAATAAACAGTGTCCAGTGTAAAAGCTGAAGCACAGGCCTGTTGACAAATCCAGCATATGTTGGTTAGGTGTGTTTTAAGCTGGTCCTGTGCTGATCCTAAACAAATAGAAGCAGCTCAAACTAGCAGCCATGCTTCAAAACACACCTAACCAACAGCTGCTGGATTTTTCAACAGGAAGATGAGCTCTGACTTCATGTGAAGCTCAACAATATATCGGTCTGAAGTGTGACTCTCTTGTGAGTGAGTTATGGATGTGTTGGACAGCAGGCAGTGTGTGTCCAGTGTGTCCTGTACCTGACTGAGACGGTGTAGTGCTGTGGCAGGACTCTGCAGGGCACGGGGCCGATGGAGACGTTGAGCTGAGAGGCGCTGTGTCCGAGGTTCCTACCCTGCACGGTCAGCAGAGTCCCGCCGGTAAGCGGCCCCGACAGAGGCTGCACCTGCACATCAACACACACACACTGAGTGAGACTCCACAGCACACTCACAGAAGAGAGCGAGACGCTGCACGTGTGAGGGCAAGAACAGCCTGCCGTTTATTTTGACATCCTGGGAGAACAGTTATCATAAACCTAACGTGTTTATTTCTTCGTTATGGTTTGGGTAAGTCATCCAGACGTCAGACTAAACAACTTTACTCATAAACAATCTGTACACCTAAAACACACACACACGCTCACATGTGTTTCTAAAGTGCACTACCACTACCAGACTGGAATAATTAGGATTAACATTTATTTAGTCTCCAAGACTAAAAGCAGTAATACTGTGAAATAACAGAAATCAAGAGTTAACTGTAAGAGCTCAGATCATCGGTGCTGAGGAGCAACTAGTTACATGTGACAGAATTACTGGTTACACTTTAAACCTTCTTCTACTGAAGGTAACTGTGTAACTACACGTTAGATACCAGTGTTTTCTGTCAGCTTTTTACTGTAGCTTTAAAAATCACATTTTTTAAAATCACACACATACGTATCCCAGAACACTTTTTTTGGTCACTTTCTTCCACTGTGTCAGCAGAGACACAACAGGAAGTGAGGCAGGAGGAGCTGAAGAGGGACAAAGAGGAAAAGGAAACGAAAGGCGCCAGACCTGTGCCTTTAACAGGAGGACTCCTCCAACTCCGTCACTCAACTCAAACAGAAGTGTTTACCCAGCAACAAGTCAGTGCCACAGATAATGCTTGCAAATATTTTGATTAAATTTAATTATGTTCATTTTACTCATCTTATCTAGACATATTGTTACCAGCAAGTGTCTGTTCACTACAAGGTTCAGTAAGAAATGTCCTGTCCATCATATTATCAGAGAAGAAAGAATTCTGGGTAGTGGTGCACTGAAATGTTTCATCACACAAACAGTGCTGAGTGAAAGTCACCAGAGCAGGATAAGTAACGAAGCATGTGTGAGATGAAAAGATGGCGCTCTGACGGCCTGTAAACAGCCCCGTGAGCATCATTAACACTCAGAGAGAAATGAGTCCCGCTTCACATCACTTTACCTGCTGCTACCTTCATTTACACCCTCAGAGACACACACACACACACACACACACGCTCTCAGAGAAGAGAGATGCAGAGAGATGCAGAGACACACACACACTCAGAGAAGAGAGAAAGAGATTTTATTCTAGAGAAAAAAACATATTTTATTTAATCACAGTCATTTGCAGCAGCTCAGCTGTAATGTAGGTGTTAATGTTAACTGACGGCCGTAATAACTAGTTAACACACTTATGAAGCGCTCCAGAGAAGATGAGGTCAGAGAGAAGCGCATCGTCTGCAGTGTTAGGAAGATACTTTAAAACTACTAGCTTTGCATGTTATCAACACCACAGGAGAGCACTCTCTCTCTCTGTGAGTGTGTGTGTGTCTCTCCTTCTTTCGGTGAGTGAGTGTGTGTGTGTGTGTGTGATGATCAGTCCTCAGGGAAAAGCACTACAGCACATTTACCCTCTATACTGTCTTATCACATCATGTTTTTAATGTCAAACCCAAACCGATCCCTTCAGTTTTCTCGGACTCGTTCGCTGGTTTCAGAACAATTTTATAACAGACTGATGTTTTATAGTGGAAATGTATGAGTTAATGTGAGTCACATAAAAAAGACTACAATACTTTAGACAGCAGTTTATATCAGAAGTAATATGGATCTGACAGCTCAGATAATAAGATAAATGTTAAATCTAGAGCTGACTCTACCTTCTCTCTGCAGAGTTTAGTCATGATGAATCTAAGGGAACTGTACCATTCATTACGGGAATCATATCAGTGTTGTTCTAAAGCCACTGGCCTCCTTTCTTTGTCTAAATAATATAGCATGATTGGTTTCCTTTCCAGAAAACAAAAGAACCATGTACAGCTTTAGAAGAAGGTCGAGGTGAATAAACAATGAGCGGATTTTTATTTAGAGACAACTATCTCTACAGAAGAAACCTCTGAGAAACAGTCTAACTTCCCTGCTGCCGATCACTTCTGATGGGTATGACTGTGTGTCTGTGTGTGTCTCTCTTCTCTGAGTGAGTGTGTATGTGTGTCTGGGGTTTGTGTTTGTGTGCACCTGGTATTTATCACCTTATGGGGACCAATTGTCTCCACAAAGATAAGAATAGCAGTAAATGTTAAGCTTGTAGGGACATTTGTTAGATCTCCATGAGGAAACAAGCCTATAAATCACACAGAATGAAGTGTGTTGAGAATCTAAAAGTGTGTGTAGTTTCCTGTAAGGGGTAGGTTTAGGTGTAGGACAATACCACATACACTCTGTACAGTAGAAACACTATTACACCTATGAAGAGACCCCAGAAAACATGGAGACACTACATGAGTGTGTGTGTGCGTGTGTGTCCAGTACCTTCTGTATGTGTGGGTCCGGGCACTGTGCGGTGATGCTTGGGCACTGCTCCTGCTGCTGACAGCTGTTCTCACACCACACACACTTGTGGCCCTGCGTCTGACGGCCCCAACATTGAGAGCAGTCGCTGTCTCCTGCACCGCAGCTGTACACCTCCACTGCGCACACACACACACACACGTTACACTTCTGTCCTCTGAGGCTCCTCCAGAGGTCTGAAGCACAGCTTTAACCCAGGCTGCAGGGGATCTGGGGACACACAGGCCCCGGGGTCCAGAGTGAGCACATGACCACATCAACACACTCCAGGCCTGCGGTCAATCTGTGTGTCTCATAATCTCTGTCGCTGCTGATGTAGGACTGAGCAGTGAACTCTCAAACACACTTCTGAGAACTATAACCATTAATCATCAACAGCAGGGTGTGCTGGAATCTTTCTCTTACATGTGCGTTATTACATGTAATTACACGTCATTCAGCCCTCTGCAGGACCACTTCAGTCAATTTTCTTGTTAAATGCACTCTAATAATCTGGGTTTCATTATAAAATAAAACAAATCTTTTTTTTTTTACACCTAAAAACATTCAAATGAATTAAAGTATATTTTTAATGTGAAAGATCTGAAACTTTTCTGTTAGTTAGGTTTAGTTTATAAAATTTGTAACTAGCTGTATATAAAGCCATGAACGTCTATGGAATGTCCCCATCCAGACAGTGTGTGTGTGTGTGTGTGTGTTGTGATGAGTCAGTGTCAGCAGCAGACAGTCTGATGATGATGAGGCACATGCTCAGTATTAATGTGATTACTACACAGATTTCACACACTTCCTTAAGAACTCCAGCGAGCCGTCTGTTATCAGTGTGTGTGTGTGTGTGTGTGAGCTGATACCTGTCATCGGCTCTGGGCTGTCTATATATGTGCTGGTTCCTCTTCTGCGCAGATTCAGATGGAATTTCTTGCTCCACATTGTAGTTTTTAGCTGCACAAACACATAAACACTCTTCTTCATCAGTAAATCAAAGAGATGAGTTAAAATTGATCTGCTGTGATCTGGATCTGCTGTGTCATGTGAGCAAGACGTGATCTTACGGTCACTCCGCTGCAGTTCACCGTCTGCCCGTCCAGGGTGTTCTGTACAGCTGAGCTCTGATACAGCTGCCCATCGCCCATGTCACAGTCCAGCTCAGTGCCCTGCACACACACACACAGAGCGTGACGAGTGGAGCCACAGCTATGTCCCATCTCATCAGAGCATCCCAAGGGACTCAAGGCATGCTCAGACAACATCACAAGACCATTAGACAGACAACAGATCTCTTGAGTGTGTCCCAGGACAGAGCACAGAAACCCCTCTAGAGTCATTCCCACAGTGTGCTCAGAATACACTCAAGATGAAAACCCGCACACACACACACACACACACACATCTGGAAGCTATAACGCAGACCCACGCGGAGAGGAAGCGCTGCAAGGCCTTCATTAGCCACAGAACAACAGTGTGTGTGAGATTCAGTGTGTAGCTCGATCTAAGACGTGTTCTGCCCTGCTGACCTGACCTGGACCTCTGTGAGACACTGCTTGATCTCTCTGAAGGTGACTGCTTTACTCTACAGCTTACAGTAGAGCATGTCTTATCAGTCTTAGTCAAAAACCCCATATGCTGGTTAGCTGTGTTTTAAAGCATTTCAGCTGGTTTGAGCTCATCCTGAGGAGGAGCTAAATGCTTGGGACCAGCTTAAACCAGAAGCCCTGCTTCAAGATATACCTAACCAGCCCACGATGGTTACCCTTAGTTAGCCCGAACCAGCAGAATACAGAGTCAACATCTGTGAAAGTGTTTTCTTTGTTTGCCAGGAGTGCGTAGCAGATGTAGAGTACTCCAGCTTTCACAAACAGCATCCACTCAAACAACATGTTATTTTATACAGACCGTGAGTGAGTGACCAGGGTTAAAAGAGCCATGCAAACCACAGCCCATCAATACTGAGACCGTATGTGTGTGTCTATATAGTTTAGAAGATACATAATGACATAGTCTATATATATATTGTTTATATATTCTATATAAACAAGTTTCCTTATAAACCAAAAGTCTTAAAAACATCCAAAACTGTGTTTGATGAAATTCAGCACCTGCCTGTGGTGGTGTGAGAGCGGCAGTGTGAAACACAAGAAAAAACACTAACACTTTGCGGTAAGAGCACATGAATAACTATGAATTCATGCATAAATTAACCAAGTCAGTGCTTTAGTTGAGGTGCCACACACATGATGAAGTTATGAGAAACTAATGCTTAGTTAATGATGAGTACTAGATTTTGATTTCAACAGAATTCACATGCTCTGTGCTGTGATTGGACAGTGCTGGGGTGTCTTCATTAACCTGGAGGGCTATATGAACATGCATAACATTTTTATGGACAAATTCATTACAATTTATGTACTATAGATTTATCCAAAGTAGTTAGTAAAGACTTTTCTTTCCATCTCTTTCTTTCTTTCTTGCGAACAAAGAAAACATCATGATTATGTGTAATAAATCATAAATATCATAAATCATAATAATGTCTTAATTAATGTGTAGTTCATCCATGAAGTCATGAATAGACCTTGAACTCATGTTAGTTCCTGAGAAACTAATGCATGAAGTAAGGCATAATTCAAGCATTAATTTATGCATGAATTCATGTACCCTTACCGCAAAGTGTTATCAGAAAAACATTACACCTGTGGAGTGTCCCTGTAAAACATGTATGTGTGTGTGTGTGTGTGTGTGTGAACAGACACTTGAGTCCTACCGGCTCTATGTTCTTGAGCTCCAGGGAGAAGTCATGAGTGCTTCCAGAGGGCAGCGGAGGAACTTCATACGCCACCATCCTGGGACAGGACGAGGAATTCTGGGACAGAAACAAGAGGAGCAATGCAAACAATAGTGAGCCGTGTGTTTAGAGAACTATGAATCTAAGCTGTCAGCGTGTGTGTGTGTGTGTGTGTGAGGGAGCATGTCAACACCAGAGGAAGGGTGGGCACAGTTAAAATGCAAACATCAGTTATTTATGGCAGTACAAGCACAATCACACCACATTCTGCGCCTTGCTCTGTTTTTACGCAAAGATGGAGAGTTAGCATGAGAAAAACACAACAAATCTTTTTTTCCTGCTAAGTGTTGACCAAAACGCCTCTTAAATAGTCACACATTTGCTAGCAGTCTGTTTTTACGCTGCACAATTCGGCAATGCATGTTATTTTCAAGGTCAAACTGAGACAGACATGCAGCTGTTTGAAATCACATGGAAATCTTTCTTTGAGGTTGAGGTTATGAGGTGTAGATATGGATATTTCCTCAGAATCAGTCTCTTACACTATCTTTCATTCTGAAGACATAAAGCCCTGTTGCTCCAAAAGATGGGCAGAATAAGAGAAGACAATGCCAGAGTGCACTGCCAACAGAAGGAGAGGGAATGACAGCAGAGGAATCACACTCATTTTCTCTGATGTGTACGAGGAAAACATCCTTGAGGGATTTTAGCTCGTATAATCCTCTCTGTTCCACCATCATTTCTACACATGACTTTCATTAACAGAACATTTTCACTGGGCCAATCAGAAATTGAAAGTTGTCTTAATATACAGTGAAAGAGAACGCAATCCCAGCATGCACTGCAACAAGCTCTGGGAGGTCATTAATTCAAGGCAGTGGACGGAGTAAGAAAAATGTTCAACATAATGCTGAAATCTGCTCACTTATTCAATATATTTGCTTTAGACACAAGCCCAAATGATACTGAATTAAACATTAAATGAGAAAATGTCTGTCCCTAGTAAAGAATTCATATATTTAAAAGACATTTATTTCATATAGTTCAAATCTATCGACATATTTACGGACAGAAAACATGAGAATTAATAGTTCAAAAATTATTTAAATTATTCAACTTCATTTGGCGTACTACCATGCATCATGCACATTTCTTATATTAGGTCTAAAAAGTCAATCAAGACACTTAATGTGTATTATACATTCAAAAAATATATATTCTCCAACACTGTTCAGTTTATTTAAAAAAGATATTTTCATTTAACTCCACTATGTGTGGTTCCCTGTTTAAACAACTGCATTGTGTTAAACTGACTCCAAACAGTTCTCAATATTTTCATTTTAAAGAGCATTTTACTTGTGTAACTATGAAGTGGATGTCCTTTCCCATCATGCTTTGCACAGCGCAGGATAAGGATAGGCTATCTTGAGATATAATGTTATTTTAGGCATTTTTATTAAGATGATAAAACTGGGAGACTTGTTAATGTTTGATGCTCTTTTATGTTAGTATTTAAAAGACCTTCTGCTATGTTAGTGTTCAAACATAAATAATCAAATAATCAAACATATCTATTTTTTGAACTTGTAAAATATATCTGTTGTATACTTAGCAATAAATATATTTCAAATACATGTAAGCATATTTATTTTTCACTAAGAGTAAAAAGCCAAAAATATTACATTGACTTACACAGAATCTTGGCTTGTGTCTAAGGTAGACATATTGAGTAGATGAGCAGATTCCAGTGTTACGCTGAACGTTTCTCTTGCTGCATCCACTGCTTAAAATGAATGACTTCCCTGAGTGTGTTGCAGTGCATGCTGGGATTGTGTTTTCTGCCGAGGACTCATCATTCATGCGTCACGTCTAAGATGAGGAGTGGAAGGGTATGGACAAAGAATCAATCTAAACTGCCTTCTCTGGCCTAGCCTTGGCATAAGCACCATAAAACCTGAAGCTATCTCTGTCCCACTGGACACTTAAATGTACGCTGATGTGTGTGTGTGTGTGTGACGCTCACCTCCAGAAGGATACGAGGAGTGAGTTCTTTGTTGGAAACACACTGATTGAGCCCCGAGTCCCAGTAACAGCGCCAGGGGGTGCTTAGACAGCTTGTGCACCTGCAGGACACACACACACACACATACACACTCATCAGGAATCAGCAGTATTCTGAACATCATTGTTTATGACTCTTTTCAATCTCTAGGGCATCATCTCTCAGTATAAAAACAGCTGCGCAGGTGTTCAGCTACACTGAATGGTTTTGATTGTATTTCATTGTTTACATCTGGTATCTATTTCAATACAGCATTGCTGTAGAAATGCGGTTTTATTCAGTTCTGTATTATGTCCAGGCTTTCAACAATTTATTTCAAGCATGTATCAGCTTCTAGGTCCACTGACTTTGGGTGCTTCCATGTTTCTGAGTGAGAATTGAATTCATGTGATTTAAAAACTGAATGTAATCATTTGTGCCAAACCAATGAGAAACGCTTCTCAGTTCAGCCACACAGATGCTGTCTGAGAAAGACGTCCAGGTTAGCCTCCTCATCCTCAAAAACACTGATGAGTGTCAGCGGAGCCACACAATTACCCAGCATTTATCACACCACTATCACAGACTGAACGAGGCACTTAGTGTTTGTTTAAGATAAACTCCAGCACTGCAGTGTGTGAGTGAGAGAGAGAGTTAGTGTGGTGTTACAGTGGTCAGAGACCGTATCTCTCATGCTGGTGTGACTGATGTCTGATTGAGTCTCTCTGGAGGCCCAGAGTGTGTGTGTGTGTGCGTGTATGTGCAAGTGCGTGTGTATGAGTGTGTTGTGCAGGCACGTGCAGAAGGGGGGGCGGAGGGTGCTTGCGCACCAGGATGCCTCAAGTGCCCTTTTGTTGGTATTTTTTGTTGTTGTTTTGTGTATTTGTTTATGGAGCCCTGTCTTTACCCCTCAACAATAAAATTTAACTATTCCAACTAATCTCAATTTTGCTAAATAAAAAGGATCTGGCTCGCATCAGTCACATGACTGCCATTAACCAATGCTCACCCTTGAGGGCAGAGAGCGCTCGTTACGAGCCGGGTATGAGCTCGCAAAGTGCACACGCATTTTTCTGCAGCCTGGGTGGTGCGGAGCTGGAGGAGAATCAGGCAAATTAATTAGAAGGTGCCCAGTAAGAAGCATTTATTTCACTAAAAATGATCTAATATGGATATTCACATAATTATGGATTATTATATTTATGACATTAAAAAAAAACACTGTTTTTAAAGAAAATATATTAAGTAACAGATAATATTAGGGTTATATTTCAAATAAGATAAAATGCTGATTTTACAGCAGTACAATTATTGTATCCACACAGTTTAACATTTAACACTGCATGTGCATGTTTGTGTGTTTTATGTGTATACATTTTTAAAAAATTATTACTAAAAATATAATAAATATTCCAAACATGCCTCGTAAGGAGAGGAGGAAGGTAACAGCTACAAAAGAAGCTGTGTGATGCTACTAAAGGCAGTGGATCCCTCACCAGCTGGATTACAAAGAGCACAGGTAACATTAACACATGTACCAGTTGTTGCATTGTAGAGGTATTCAAGGATAAAAACAATAATAAAAACAGTTGCAATGTTTTGGTTCTATAACATTTTCTATCATTACTTTATCATGGATAAAGTAATGCCTCTTTTTTCTTTTACTTTGAGCACCCGTCCCTTTAAACGTCTCAGCACAGCCCTGAGTGTGTGTGTGTGTGTGTGTGTGTGTGTGTGTGTGTGTGAGTATGGTTTGGTTTATATATACTTGTGGCAACTTAAACTTGAATACATACAGACTCATGGAGACTTTTTTTTCATGGTGGGAACCTAAATTGAAGTTCCCATGGGTACAAAAGCTTATAAATCATATAAAATGAGTTTCTTTGAGAAAGTAAAAATGCAAAAAGTTGCCAGTAGACGATATAAAAACCATTACACCTATAGAGAGTCCCTACAAGGACAGCTGACCAGACATATGTATGTGTGTGTGTGTGTGCACCTGGTACTTATCACCTTATAGGGACCAATTGTCCCCACAAAGATAGGAATACCAGTAAATTTTGACCTTGTGAGGACATCTTCTTAAACACCCTTTTCACAAACAATCTTTTCTCACAAGTCTTTCTCTTTCATGTTTTGGATAGTAATATTTTTTCTTTTGATTGAGTGATGAAATCTACCCAGAGACTTTCATTCTGCGAGTGTCTCTGAGTGCTCGGATGTTGGAGAATCTGGCTGGGTATAGCTTTTGAGAGTCATATATAGATCAGTGTGAAGAACGAGCGCTGGTGTGAAGGATTTAAACTATGTTAACATGCGGAAGATGCTGTTATAGATGTGAAGTTATACATCACGCTGCCTCTCCTGCGGCCCTGGGCTTATTATCACCTTCTCAGATGAGCAGATGTAAATGAACTGACACATACCTGACAGACACGCAGTACTTTTACACCACTCTTTCCATCTCTACGATATGAGTGCTGCGACAGCAAAAATGTGACTATTCCTTTACTACACCATTGAACACAGATTTGTGTGAAATATAATGTTACTCTTCATAAATGTAAGATCCACTGGTTTATGAATAATCTTGTCTTGTTCCAAGTTCACTGTCTTATCCAACTAAATATCAACATTTTGCTGTGTAATATAAAATGTCAGTAGATTTTGATCTTGTGTGGACATTTTTTACATCCCCATGAGGAAACCAGCTTAGAAATCACAGTGTCTTGAGAGTTAAAGTGCCTGTGGTCGTGTGTGTAGGGTTAAAGAAGATTAAAAACCATTACACCTATGGAATTAACCTATAATGATAGGAACACCTGTGTGTGTGTGTATGTGTGTGTGTGTGTGTGTGTGTGTGTTTACTCACGCAGTTTTGGAGTGGATTTCTCCTGTTCGTTCACACTCATAAATGGTGAAATTTCCAGAAACCACAGAAACACCATTAACTCTGATGGCAACAGGGATGATGACATGATCTAAACACAGACAAATTCTATATTCACTAAACATATTCTGGGCTAAAATTTCTCAAAACTAAATACATGACAAAGATTACACAATATGTGTTTCTGGCAGCTTTTTGTCTCTGACAGCCTTAGTACATTTATACAAGAACAACTTCAGCTGGAATTATTTAGCAAAGCATGTTTTTGTTTGTACCTGTACCAAAGGGGATTGTGGGATACATGTGTGGGGGCGGCAGAGGGCAGGTCTGGATCTGGTCCAGATGTACAGTGGCCTTCGTGGTGATTTCACGACCATAATCACACTCCACCTGCAGACCCTGCAGATCCGGCACACTGCCATCGATCAGGATCCCCACGTCCTGACAGGAGCAGAAGATTAGCACATGCTGGCATTGAACACGGTACACACACACACACACACACACACACACATCATATCACATCACGTTTGTAGCAGTAAATGAGGACGTATCATATCGATCACAAGTGCAATAGGGAGTACCTCAAGGCTCAGTACTAGGGCCGTTACTTTTTACACTTACATATTATCAGGAGACATGGTGTTATGCTGATGATACTCAGCTCTATATGTATTTGTGGCCCGATGAAACATACATTTTTGCAAAACTAGTGAAATGCCTAGTTGATATCTTAACAATAAATTCAGGAAAAACAGAGGTGTCAATTACAGGACCGAAAATCTCCACAGGTAATAATCTAGAACACCGTCTAACACTTGATGGCTGCTCTGTCAATTCTCTATAATAAGTTAGAGCCTAGGTGTGCTGTTTCATAGCAATATTTCCTCCAAAAACCATGTTTCTAGCATTGGGTCCCCATCACTTTGTAACTAAAAGGTGCACACACACAGACACACACACACTGCATCTGCGTCAACCACACAAAGCACAGCCACAGTCCCCCCAAAACCAGATGATGAGGAAATCTGTGTGCTTAACGTCTTGAAAATAATGTCATAGCAAAACATTCTAAAATATAGCAAAAATAATTGTAAACAAAAAAAGCTTATGCAAATGTAATGTGTTGTTGCTCTTTGGATATTAGGGTGAACAATGACCAGCAGCTGGAAGCCAGTAACAGGACTCCTCTCTCTTCACACACTCATCTCTGCTATCACATGCCACATTGAGCTCTATTGTTGTCAGGATGGCAGACTTCCTGACAGTGCTGCCTGTTTCCTGTTTCCTGTTTGGGCGGAAGAGTCATTTCCTCTAGCAGCAAGAGATCCATACAGGACAGAAGCTCACCTAATTACCCTAGATATCCTTCACATGAGATCTTTCACATGAAAGAGCAACACTTACAACAAACAGTCTGCAATCTGAGCTTCACATCTTAGAAATCTTAAAACTTGATCTCAGAATCAGATGTACTGTAGGAGCTACAGATGAAGTCTTTCACACACTCTGGGCTGCTTGTCTGTGAGTGCACTAAGAATAAGCTTGTTTATAGAGGCATTTCTTTTCACACATTGTCTCTGTTTTCACTTGCTGTGAGTTATGTAAATCAGTTCACTACACAAACATTCTCATGAAGTGAGCGCTGAGGACTGAGTGTTTACAGAAAGAGAGTTACTTCTCGTAAATAAAGGAAAAGGTAACGCACATATTTATAATGTGTGGGTAACGGGAAGGTTGCTGGGTGTGTATTTAAATTAAAAGTTTGTGATTTCAAAAAGTTTGTGCTGCTTTGTCTGTTTGTGTGTGTGTGTGTGTGTGTGTGTTGTACCCTCATGGGTGCGGAGTGGCTGATCTCTGAGGGTGTGATGGTCATGGAGGGACACTGCTGGGCTCCGTCTTCTGTGCTGATCCACGAGCGACCCAGAGACCTGCTGGAGCAGTCCTTCTGAACCGAACACCTGCCACAAACAACACACAAATCAGACACACACATTCTCGAGTCTGTGCTGCACACATCACCACTCAACACAGAAGCACTGAACTGTCCAATCATAAGCATGCAAACACAGCAGACACACAGACTCAGGCTCCTGTTAGTTTAGCTTTGGTGAACTCTGATCGGTGGATACACAAGATTTGACACATCTTCAAGGTATGTCTACTGTACTTTACTGAGCAGTGAGATATACAGCTGATGTTGAGCCATGACAGACTCTCATCTGGAGAAAACAGAGAGTCAGAGGTGGCTTAAAGAAAGCGCAATGAAATCAGACCAACATCCAGATACTACAGTCTGAACAGCTTTTTTGTTTTTTGTTGAACTTATGTGAAAAATTTCAACTGTGACACAATTGTCTAACTAGTTAGGCTAATTAAATATGAAATACATCAGAAACTTTTATTTAATAAAATGCATGTACAACAAAATAGAGTATTGGCCTCATCATGTATGCAGATTCTCTCTCGCACAGACGAGAAGGGAGACGGATACTCAATGATGAATCTGTGCTTTATTCCTGTGAGTGCTGAGGGTCAGTGCTTTACCTTCTCTCCAGTGTGCACCAGCCGCAGTGAGCATCTCCGGAGCTCACACACTCGTCGCAGGAGCTGTACTGTCCACACGCAGACACCTGAACCCGCAGGAGCTAAACACACACACACACACACACACACACACACACACTTGTGAGCACCAGACTAACACACAGTCATATGCTGAGTTTCACAGCTCCATCACAGAGTATGATTATTCACACAGAGCTCTCTGTGCCAAACTCACTCACAGCAGAACGTGATAAACAGAGCGTCTGATCACACACACCACACAAAACCGCTTAAAATACCCTTCCAATGTAACAAACTGCTTGATTTCCAATCATTCTAAAATAAAGTCAGCACTTGTGAACAGCTCAGTTTCTGAGTGATGCGTGTGTTTAGTTACTCACGTGGTGTGTGGTCATCAGGTACAGGTAGTTGTGGTCACTGGGGTCGAAGGTCATGATGTGGTGAACGGGTTCGTTAGCAGTGAGTTTTAGTGACCACTGATTGGCCACGGACAGGTTAGCCCGCAGAGACAGCTGTGAAGAAACACATGATTCAACGCATGCACCACAGGACTCCGTATCTGATTGGGCTGACAGACACTTTACTTCCATGATGATGATGATTACTGGACAGGAAGAGGTCGTGTGAGCGTGACATGTGCTTTATCTCGACTGTACTGTATCTCACAGTGCTCTTTCTATTTCAGAGCGCTCCGTTCTTCTTCACTGCCTCTCCGTGACACCTAGCTTTAAACGAGGAGGCAGCAGATGAGAGGAAGAGTGTGATAATGATATGGTATCATAATTCACCATAATTAGCATCTTCTGAATGTTGAGAAAAGAGCAGGAGAACAGTCGGTGGGTGTGAAACATTTCTCATCATCGCCAAAATCATCCTTCAGAGACAAAGTGCTAATTGCAAATGTAGACATGTTTCATCAGTTCACACACACACACACACACACACTGCACTCACCTCGACTGCACTCAACAACTGTCTGTCTGGATGTATAAAACAATGGACGGAGTCTGAGCATGTTTTTTTTAGCTCAAAGCTCAGCAGCATGCATCATAGACACTGTTTTAAAATCAACTCCTGGATGTTCAAACTAAATCTACATACTTCAGTTATTCTTGAAATGGCCTTCAGAGACACAGAGAGTGTTATGAGAGGAGTGAATGAAGAGTGTGTTAATGTGTCTATCCATGATTTCATATATCATATCATATATTTTTGTTCTGATAACGTTCCTCATGTTTGCTCATTCACGTCTGAAGACGGTTAAACCATCTGCGGCTTGGGAGAGTGTCTCCTCATAATGAGGTGGCTGAGAAACATGCTATAGTAAAAAAATAAAATAACACCAATATTACAAAATAAAACATACACATTTTTTTTCTAATCTAGAGACAGTGTCCAGCATGTGATAAATCCTGCCTTTTGTGTTCAAACACATTCATGAATCTGTCTGAATGGACAATATAATAGTGTTTATGGGAAGACTGATTGTAAAAAGTAAGTAAACATCTCACACACTGAGAAATAACCACTTTGTTATGTCAAAATAGGTTTCATACAAAAAAAACTTTGCCTCTTCGTTTCAGAAGACCAATTGAACTGTGTGTGTGTGTCCTAACTAAAAGGCCAGTGGCAGTTAAGACAAAGCTGACTTTATTCAGTACAGTGCAGCTGCACAAGCATGACTGTAAGTGCTAGTACTGTACGCATGACCAGATGAACAGACGGAAAGAAGGACAGACAGATAAGCAGAGGTTGAACTCTAACTAAATTAGACTCTACTAACACAGATCCCTAAATAAGCTTATCTCACCGTCCCAAATCACATTACACACTCCTGAAACCATCAGTGGCATCATCGAACCACCCGCACAACACACTCAGAGACGGTTAATATAAAGGAAAATGGAAAGACCGTACTGTTTGCATTCATGAGCTCCCTCTACATTTCACTCAGACTGTTTACAGACATCATCATTAATATTCACACACATCAGCAGCTCGTCACTGAATGTATGAAACATACCAGCAGCCATGTGGCTGTCGGCCAATCACAGCGCTGCTCATTTACATACAGGAACCTGATCACAAAAGCAAGACACCCTGACTCACATCTTAAGAGGACTTCACAGAAAAAAAGAAACAAAATGCTGGAATAAGACTTCAACAATCATATGCTGTAAATACACACAAATCACAGTCAGAGACACACACACTGCCCACATTATCAGTGTGTTCACGAGCTCAGAAGCTCGAAGAGACGAGAGTCAGATTATAGTGTGTCTGAGACGGGAGACTACAGATCTGTGTTCAACAGAGATACTGCAAATAAACACTCAAACTACCATGATATTACTGTACCTGGACATTACAACAGTGTAACAATAACAATACAATATTAAACTATAAACTGTAGGAACATAGTTTATATCACCACAAATAACATGTTATTACTACCGGAGACCATCAGTGGTGCTGTGTACATTTGATTTGCCCACACATACACGTGCGCAGATCTCGTCCCTGTGTTTTGGCAGGGAAACAAAAAGGCTTTTCTGAGCTCTTCACACGAGACCCCCGCAGCCAGAGACTCTTATCTGTGCGAATGAAACACTCTGACAGAGCTGGAGCAGAGCGACTCTGACACACCTTCCTGGAATCTGGCCCTATTTGCAGCTCCTTTGTTCGAACGTTTGAGGCTCGCAGATGTTTTCTGAGGCTGTGTGCACATGAATAATCTTTAGCCAGTGTGTGTGTGTCTCATGTTTCTCCCTCAGCGTGAAGAGCAAACCTCCCTGACTGACTGTAGCTTTAATGATAGCACTGATAAGCAGAGAGTTAGAGGACAGGATATCAATAGTACAAACACTAGCAGTCAGGGCTATTTTAAAAGGCTGATGCTGTCACCCCAGCTGACTGGGCTTGATATAATGACACAAGTTAAAATATAGATCTACTTTAATCCAGAGCAACAAATAATATTTAATTCAAAATGATACATTTACACAAACACTTCTTGAACAAAACTTTTTTTTAAATTTCAAAAATAGTTCCAGGAAACAGAAACAGTGTGTACTATCCTTTGATTTTAGAGACCGACTCAAAAAATATGATTTCTATTGACTGATCCATGTGTATATATTTCTAAATTAGGTAACTATTTCTATAATCAGGGCTCTCTGATAGAAATGTTTCTGGAGCACAGCAGCACAGGTGTACTTCGATACACAACAATATATCGCATGGGTCAAAATGATCAGTTTTAATGTTGTGATAAAAATCATTAGCAGTTTAAGTAAAGATTATGTTCTGTGGAGATATTTATAAATGACCTACTGTAAATGTATCCAAAGCTCATTTTTGATTAGTGATATGCAGTGCTACGAACTTCATTTGGACAACTTTTGATGATTTTCTCAATATTTAGATTAGTTTTATTATGTTTTTTGCTCCCTCAGATTCCAGATGGTCAAATAGTTGTATCTCAGCCAAATATTGTTCAATCCTAACAAACCAGACATCACTGGAAAGATTATTTATTCAGCTTTTGACATATAAAACAGACAGGTTTTGTGCTCCAGGATGGTACTGAATAGCTCCTGTAATAAAGTAGCATCAACATGTTTACATGTCCAGAAACCCAAGGTGGACCGCCGCTGATTTCCTCCAGGCAATTACCTGGACCCAGATCACTGAACAACACAGCTGACGAGAACACAGCTACTCGACGCAGAACCTGACATGAATCTATTCCGGCAGAGAGAAAGAGCTCATCTCTCACGGCTGGATGGCCTTTACAACCGACCCTCTGTGTAAAGAAGCACAACAAACACACACAGACAAAAGAAGACAGACAGCAGCAGGACATGGCCTGGACCACCAGGAGGGCTTCACGCAGGGTTTGTGTACAGGGCAAACACCTCTAACAGCATATGATCAAATACTGAAGCGGTGTGTTTCTATGTGCAGTAACATGGTGCTATGTGTGTTCACAGCTCATCTCAACACTGCAGCGATTAAACACACACACAGCCATCTTTAAGAGACTTCATATGCTATATACACATTCTGCTTTGGTATATATTCAGGATGCATTAGTATGGTAGACTAGTTGACTAATCATCCACCAGTTTATTAAGTTTTTTATTCAGGTGTTTGTCTTAGCCCTAATATCTGTTTACGGTCACTGTATATTAGCAGCCTGTTATTTGCTTTTAGGACTTCGTACAGCATTCAGACTCGGAAATGGACATTTTTAAAAGGAATATTGCAGTGTTTACTGTGAATGAATGATCCATGCACATTTTTTATAATCAAAACATTAACTCCCGGTCCTGCAACAACATATTTATATGACAGTAATCCACAGTAATTCCTCCAGCAGCCTGTCACTCACACAAGATCACAGCAGTTTAGCAGACCACAAACCATCCAATCCAATCCCAAGCTGTTTGACTCAGACATCCGTCACAACAGGGAAGAAAAGAGTACGGCAACTTCTGTTTCATATCAGCTTTACCAAGCAGAGCAAACATCCACTGACTTCAGCAACAGGTTTCACACCGTCTGGACTGCAATCATGCTAACTACTGTTAATCTAGCGCTCCGTCTATGATAGTTTGTGTAAAAAACAACACGTATTTGGTGTGGTTGAACCGATCAGTTCCTGTACACTGAGACTGACGCAAGGGTTTGATCTTATGTCTTATGTTTGTTTAAGTTTTTGCCTGGCTCACACGACCCTCACACTGATTACATGTGCTCCTCACCTTTCGCAGTCGGCCCCTGTTGGTCCCCAGGAACACGATGGTGCGGTTGTGGACGTTGTCCACGGCAATGGAGCTGAGGCCTGGGGCCTCGTAGGTGGGCCGGGCCCTCAGGGGCCTCCTCAGGGCCAACGGGTGCTGCAGGTGAGCGGCCCCACAGTTCAGCTGCTCCTCCTGAAGCTGGAACACAGAATGAACAGAAGTGAGGGACATTAACTGATGTTCTTACGTCTGTGACTCTTTATGATCTTTGTACCTGTTCACTCTGTCATGTAAATGAAAAGCATGAGTGGCTCAGACTGTAAGCGCCTGTAGGACGCGCTCACACAGGACGGCTCTGATTACTGAGGGTCATGGGGCTATTCAGATCCATAACCCTACAAATGAACAACAGCACTGCTGTATCTAACACCAATAATAAGCAATTAGCCTGAGAATGATCAGAAGCGCTGAAGAATGCAGCTGTCTTTAACCTCTAACACGCTGATGAATCTATTGTTGTTCTTCATTAGAGCCGCGTTCACACGTGTGTTTTCCCGAGCACAGAGCGAGAGGTTCATGGCAGGGTGACGGGAACTCAAGCGGGGGAGAGAAGGAATTCGGCGGAGGAGTTTTCTCACGAGTCTCTCCCCCTGAGCACCGTGACCTCCTGCGCTCCTCAGACTGTAATCTATCACACACACTGAGCTGAGGAGTGCTACACGCTCATAACCCAAACCCAGCCCGCTGTGATGTCCTTCGACTCGAGCAGGCTCGGTGTGGCCTTATGGGAAAGACAGAGTTACTTAAAGAACAAAGACAACAGCAAAAAAGCCACGCTAAATAAACACCAGGCGTGCATGTGCTTCTGATAAAACTTCATGTTCACATAATAAAAAATGCATGTTTTCAGAAACGAGCTGCTCCAGAATCTTTTTTTAAACAAAATTTTTTGTTTAACACGGAATTGGCCTCAGATGTGTGTACATTTACGACAAGCTGATCTTAACCGCATATCAGCAGGCTCACTAACTAACTTACTAACTAGCTAATTAACTAAAACATTAAAAAGTTCAGAGCTGCTAAGGCACTGTGAGCTCTAGATTCTGCTTCACAGATCATTCACATCAGTGTCACCGTACTCTGAGAGACTGAACTCCATCAGCTATTAGTGATTATTAGTTCATGGACATGTTCAAAAGAAGGAAAGAAAAAAGCAGTTTCCGTACATATGAGATGAAGCATAAACGAAAGCTTTAAAGCTTATTATGATACCCTCCTAAAAGGAAACTAATAGTGTTTTACTTGATAAATGTGAACAGTATTTTAAAGATAACAGAAAATGCTGGCTGTGATTTAAATGCCACTATAATTTTCGAACCCAAATAATGAGCAGAAGGGGTGTGGAAAGCTCCACACTACAGTCTGAGCATAAACCAGGCCTCATGAAAATATGAATCAATAAAACGAAATGTTTTACGTGCTATTTATAGCAGAAATTAATTTGGCATGCATACAATACAAACGCGTTTGGCGTGCATATGATACGAACTTTGTTTTGCGTGCATGTGATAGGCCAAATCAGAAAATAGCGCCACTGAAATGCACGTTCATGAGCTCAAGTAATAACTTCATCATATATCAATGAAGTAAATAAAACACGACTCTCCTGACGGTCTTTGGAGCTGTTATTAAGTTTTGCAACATTTTGACTGACCCTTGAATCTTGACAGCGGAACTTGCCGCTATTTCTAGTCTCTTTTTTAGTTTTTACAGTTTGAATCGCTCCTGCAATTAATTTTAGCAAATATTCACGTAAACTCTACTCGTAAGTATGCTCACTGGTTGACGCGCATTCACGTATAAACGATAACTTTAGCTTGTGTGTTGCCATTGTCACGGAGGCTCCTGTAGCGCGCGCTCTTACCTTGATGGGCCCCTTGTGCTCGCACTCGGCCCCGGAGCCCTGGATGACGCTGTCCAGCACATGCACGTTGCTGTTGGGCCCGCTGGAGCAGTTGCGGCGGCCCTGGCGGATCCTCTCCTCCACGTCCAGCACGCGGAAGGCGCACACGGCCGCCTGGCCGCCCGCTTGGGCGAACACCCCGAACAAATAGGGCTCGGTGCTTCCGCCGCCGCTGCTGATGTCCGCGGGGTAGATGGAGAGCAGGCGGCTGTAGATGTTCCCACTGGAGCCGCACTGGAGGCCCATCTGGATGTAGGACTCAGTGAGCTTGCGGCTCTCCGCGGACCTGCGCGGCGCGTCCGTGTCCAGACAGATGCGCGCCAGGATGCTGTTGGGCTGGCTCTCCTTCACACCTGCGTTCGCGTCGTTGTTGATAGCGATGTACGAGTAGCTCTTTTGCACGAAGGCGCGCACGAAGCTGAGCTTGTTCCTCTGCTTGACCTCCTGCTTAATTTTGAACACGTTATCCTCGGAGGGGTTGATGTCGTAGGTGAAGAGTCGGCTGAGGTCCGCGGTGTCCAGCGAGCGGATGGCGATCTCGGGTGTGTTCTCGAAGCGCAGGTCCTCTTTGCTGTAGTTCTTGGGGAAGTACTCGCTCCCCACGCCCGTGTAGGTCGCTGCCACCAGCAGCCGCGCGGCGCCGCCGTGACTCCGGAAAACGAGACCCACGGTGCTCGCGTTCTCGTGGTTGGCCGCGATGTTGAGCATGCTGGGGAACACGGTGGCGCCGTCCTGCGGGAACCGGACGGCCAGTCGCGACGCGTTGTCCATGGCGCGCAGCTCGCAGAAACCCTGGAACACGGATCCGCAGGCCAGCAGCACGCCCTGCTCCTGGTCCAGCGCCAGCAGCTTGTTGTGGTTGTCGGTGAGCGTCTTGTGGTGCTCGCATGTCGCCTGCGGCAGCTGCGGCGCGTGGCACAACGGGTTGTCCAGCACCGGTCCCGTGCGCGTTTCCACCTCCCCGGCGAGCGTGGCGTTCAGCTGGAACAGGCTGTTGACCGCGGCCAGGTACACGCGACGCGACACCGCGTCCACCACGAAGTTATTGGTGCGGTTGGGAGACGCGAACGCCTGTTGGATCTGGAGCGCGCCGGCCGTGCGCGCTTGGAGAGCCGTCAGAAGCACGGCGAGAGCCGCCGTTAGGAGCCTCAGAGAGCGTCTGTCCGTTAGAGAAGGAGGCATTTTTCCTTCTGGCTGGTTTCCGCGGGTTCTGGACGAAGAGGCGCATTGAGCCAGCGGAAAAGAGCGCAGCTCTCTGGGAGGAAAGACCGTTTCCTGAGAATGACGTGACGACGAGTCTCCGCTTCCTTATAGAGATCCGCTTGTCTCTGGAGAAAATCGCTGCTTCGTCGTGTAAAGTGTGATAATCGGCAGATAAATATATATATTTGTTGCGAATATTAGGTTCTTTGCGGCTACTTTAGAGAATTGCCCGCGACGCGCCTGTGTTCCTCAGAACTTGAACCCGTTTGAAAAGTCCTCCTTGAGAAGTGAGTCTGATGGGGCGTGACGCTCTCGCGAGCTGGATGAGAGAGTGCCCGGGCTCCAGAGAGGCTTTTGCTCTCTACATTACTGATTCTAAAAAAGCGTTAAAACATGCTACTAAACTGATTATCATATATATTTACGATTAGATGCTTTAAAGAATTAACTACTTTTACTGTTTGCCGCAGCTACTCGTTAGAACAGCACACGATTATAATCTTTTTATGAGCACCAGCAAAAAAAGATTTGAACTCAATAACAAGAAATCATCCACTAGAAAACTGCATTTGGGTGGATCAGTCGTGCTCTCTGAGCTTTACAGCCTTCATTGTGCTCTTCAGGACCGGATAAGAAATGCATTGTAAAACACTGATTCCAGTTATGTTCAGCACACAGAGACAATCAAGAGGACTGCAAATCCGCTGCGCGCGCGCGCGCGCGTGTGCGCAGGTCTGAAAAATCTCCAAAATAAGGTCCAAAATATCCTCTCAAATAAAAAATGTCCTCACTAATATACAGTGAAACCTGTTAAGCAGGAACTCACTAAATGGCCCATGAACTGGCCAGATCACGTTTTTCTATTTAAACCTGATGCTTTACACATGTTTGGGTGATTGATTTTTTAAACGTTTATGAGATGAGCTTACTAACACAGTCAAATAAACATGTTCTTCTGTCAGACAGGACCTCTGGGGTTATTTGATTATAAAAGCCTTTCAAGCTTGGCATAAAACATGTTTTAAAGGAGAGCTCTGAGAGTCTGTGGCTGTGGAGCGTAGCAGTCTGTGTGTAAGTGAGTTATTGAACTTTCACCTGGTCCTCATGTTCCTTTATCTTTCCAATTAGTCACGCAGATCCAGCAGGAGCCCTGTGATCCACAGCATACGGCAGAGCAAGACAAGCTCAAGTGCTGCCATATGTGCACGACACCAGCGTGTGTGTGCTCTCATACATATTTCACAGGCCACAGAACTCAGAATAATTAAGTATGAAAAACTATATCCATATCATGACTCTCTACCCCTGAGCTTTTCGAGACTTGTATTCTCTGTGGCAGGGCGGTAAGGGGCTCTTGTTTCGAACAATTTCTAATCATTGTATGTAAAATTATTAAAGTTGAGAAACAGAATATGCAATTACCACAAACATAAGTGACTGTACAAATAAATTAGTAGTAATATTTGACTACAATTAATAGTGTTCAACAGTTGTAAAATAAAAATAAATAAATAAATAAAATCAGATCCTTTCTGGACGAACAGACACAGGGCTACTAGTGCAATACAGAGATTCAGAGTACAGCGCAATAATTATAATAAACCATGAGGATGAGGAAGCATAGCATCATGAAATAACACATTAATAGCACAATTTTCTGTTTCTATTAGTCGAGATATTTCTGCACAGAAATTGGCATTGGTGTGCATATGACATGCCGTTTTCTCGTGCACGTGATACGCAATTTGTTGGCGTGCATATAACACGCGCTTATTATCCCACACAACTTACTCTACTCATTGCATACCGCATGCACGTAAAAGTCCATTTCTGCGTATACACAGCACGCCACATAGAAACAGAAACACATGTTACTGATATGCACTTCAGCTCAGAGTGATATCAGACATGACTTCGATTATTGCACTCGCAAAATATAATTTGCCAGTTTATAATAGGTAGGTGGAAAGAATGTCACCATTACAAATTCTATTTTAGAAAACATTATCTATTTTCTATGCCTAAAAATCGCGGTTTAAATGTCAGTGGCTTTTACGAGGAAATGCTGACTGGATGAATACAGCTTGCTGAAGTTCTTCTCTTGGTTCCTATAGCCTACATTCACATGACTCTGAATCAAGAGAGTCTGAAGCGTTTCAGACGCAGAAATCCGTCAGGAGAAATAAAGCGGTGCAGTAAAGGAAGAGAAAAACAATGCGCGAGATACAAAGCCCCAGATTCTCCTCTTCCTTCCAGCAGCAGCTGATTCCGGTCCGATAGCGCGCCGCGGGCACTCTGCTATAACTTCACTGAACACTAAGACGTCAGATTCATTAAAGAAATGTAACAATCATGCCGAAGAACAATAAAAAAAATCTTATGACATATTTGTCACATGGGCTACATTTGTAGCGTTGAATAATGACTATAGATGATCTAGTATAATTGAGACCTAAGAAAAACACAGCTAAAGCAGAAGAAGTGGGAAGTAAAACTTATTAACGAAAAGTTCCTGTGTGTGTTTATCAAACGCTCATAAAGATTTCTTGAAGATTTTCCACAGGAGTCTCTGTTCCTGTCGGTCTGATCTAATGTCACCCCCTGGTGGACAAAACAGAGCAGATCAGAGCAGTCCATGAGAACACGCCACATTTCAGAAAATAAACATGGTATCTTGCATTGCCTAAATATTTATGTTAGCCTATTTAGTGCTTGTGAGATCATCTGCATCGTCACATTACTGGATTCTTCAGTCTACTGTAAAAATGAAAATCTCTCCATAGAGAGAGTGGATGTTGATTTTAGCTGGTTATTTTCTAAATGACCATTATGTTAAATAAAAAATTGAACTTCACTGTATATTGTAATGGGAAGCATTAGTGACACGCTAAACTGTGTAGTAGGAAAAGTGGAAACACAGAGAACAATAACATTTTCACCAATAATTCACAACAAAATGGACATTTATACAGCTCCCCAGTACACTGTAAGGCTTAAGTAGTTTCATTAAGAGCAGAGTCATTTTTTTAGGTTGTATCTCACATTCAAGATTTATTTAAAATAAAAGCAAGTTAAAATGTTCTTCCAAACCGTTAATGATTTATCAAACTAAACAAAACTAGCCTAACCTAAACCTCATCTCAAGAAGATATACAGTCTTTCACTCAAGAAAGTATTCAGACCCCCTTACATTTTTCACTCTTTGTTAAATTGCAGCCATTTGCTAAAATCATTTAAGTTCATTTTTTTCCTTATTAATGTACACACAGCATCCCATATTGACAGAAAACAACAGAATTGTTTACATTGCTGGGACACTTATATATAAGAAAAGAGAAAGGACAGGTGGCCAGGTATGGTTTCCCATACGAGGAATTTGTGCTCTGCATTTAACCCACCCAAGTGCACACAGCAGTGAGAAGTGATCAACCACACACACACACACATCCGGAGCAGTGGGTGCTGTTATTTAACTCAGGTGCTGTCCATTTATTCTGATCATCCTTGAGATGGTTCTAAACCTTGAACGGCCCAGCCAGAGCCCTAACTTAAACCCAACTGAGCATCTCTGGAGAGACCTAAAAATGTCTGTCCACCAACGTTTACCATCCAACTTGACAGAACTGGAGAGAATCTGCAAGGAGGAATGGCAGAGGATCCCCAAATCCAGATGGGACTAAATTATTGCATCTATCCCAAAAAGACTCATGGCTGTATTCAAATCAAATTATCTATTTGTATTTGTATCTATTCAAAATGGTGCTTCTACTAAATACTGAGCAAAGGGTCTGAATACTTAGGATCATGTGATATTTCAGTTTTTCTTTTTTAATAAATCTGCAACCGTTCATCAGCACCCATTCATGAACATGGCTTCAGTGTCACAATAGCAGCAGTTTGCACCTTCAAGAACACTTAGCTCGCCCAGCAGTCACTGCTATCGTCTGCATCAGCTGATAAGCACCCGGGGATGATGTGTTAATAGCTGGTGATCATTCTGTCTGGAGCTGGACTCATCCTTGCTCATTACCAAGAGAATCACACTGAAACTCTTTAGCTTACAGTTTTTTCGGTCGCTTTGGTGCATTTCTCACAACAGTACTTACATTTGTTACAGTTAATGCATTTCTCAAAACAATTAGTCATTAGTCATATTCAGTGTCTTGTACTCAGATACCTCACTACACGGTGAGCGTGATTTCACCAAGTACAAGATGTTCCTGGATCAACATCCTTGTATAAATTTTGGGTAGGGGTAGGTTTA
>JAUCMU010000135.1:108052-118494 GCA_032275025.1 Enteromius treurensis
CCTTAAGTGCAGCAGAAATGTTTTGTAACCTTGGCCAGATCTGTGCCTTGCCACAATTCTGTCTCTGAGCTCTTCAGGCAGTTCCTTTGACCTCATAGTTCTCATTTGCTCTGACATGCATTGTGAGCTGTAAGGTCTTATATAGACAGATGTGTTGCTTTCCTTATCAAGTCCAGTCAGTATAATCAAACACAACTGGACTCAAATGAAGGTGTAGAAACATCTCGAGGATGATCAGAAGAAAGGGACAGCACCTGAGTTAAATAAGTGTCATTGTCAAATTCACTAACTCTGCACTTATCTGTATAAACACTGTATTCATGCATCTCTGATTACATCTGTATTTAATAAGCTCTGTACTTGTATATTGACAATACAGTTGAATCAAATCTAATTAATCTATTTTTGCATATAGTGCAGATAATGTTTCCATTTTAATTTACTTTTCATCTTTTATTTTGCCATCAAATATAGTTAAAATTCTGGATCACTGTACATTTTTGTTGTTTTGCCCAGTCTTTGCAAACATCAACTTAAACACCACCAGTTCCCAAAGATGTCCATCTGACCTCTTCTTCCAGTCACTGTGAGGAAGTTCGTCCTTTCACCTTCCTCTCATCTACTTATTCTCACGTCACTCCTTTGACACTCAACCCCTCTTTAAGATAAAGGCCAGCATGAGCGGAAGATAAAGGCAGTGGATGCTCCTCAGCAACCCAGTGGTTGGCGCATGCTTAATTTGACAGTTCGGAAACAAAAGGCCAAGCGTAATCATTATCTCGCAGCGACTGACAGTGCAGGTGCTTAATAAGCATGCAGTGACGCACATACTTCCTGATTTTAGCAACCCGAAGGCCCCATCTTGGCCTCTGATTGGTGCCTGAACACACAGGGCCGCAGACACTAATTTGTGACTTGTGAACCCATTACAGCTTAATCATGGTAATTGATTTAATTAGTTTGGACACTGGCCATGGAGGGTGGAAAGCATCTGGGAGCAGCGTTGTGCACCGTTCAGAATCAAATGACAATGACTTTAAAATTCCAGCTGAATTCTTGACAAGACGAGGAGGTAAAATTGCAAATGAACTGATATCTAACTAAATTAATTGACCTGTATTCATATTGGATTTATTTTATATACTAAGGATGATTTTTTTTTTTTTTTAGTCATGTTACCAATAATACTGCTTCTGTGCTTTTATGACAGGGTTGTGTGCCATTCAGAATTGAAATCAAACTTGTATATTAACTTTTTGGCTTGTATATTAATTCATAAGTTTTTTTAATTTAGTATATTATAAATGAGGTGAACTTAAAATTTTATACTAAATTATTAAACAAGTAATTTGAATATAAGTTAGAATGCCATTCTAATGAATGTTGATTACTTGAAATAAAATAAATATTGAAAATGTAATCTTAAAACAAACACGCGCACACACACACACGTTATATTCAAGTTAGCTGTTGCAAAGGCAACATTTGTTAACATAATTAACTAAGATAACTAAAACTAAAATTGACTTCAACTTCAACTTCAATTTTTAAATACCAATAAAATGTATTTAAAATACTAATGAATATGATAATAGTACCTCAATGATACTAAAAACAACACTGATAAAGAGAGAAAAAACATGTGATTTACTAAAATGCATAACTTGTATTGATTTTCTTTTTAAATAAATTCCTCTTCCTCTTATTGAAGCTCAACTTCCTGTTGGAAGTTTTCAATTAAATTCCCCTAATTGAAAAGAAGCTCATAAATTCTTCCCAGCCTTGTCTGGGAAACGAACATCTTAACTGGTGAGATGTTGAGCCAGAGTGATTTATTATTTCGACTGTATTGCAAAAAAGCTGTGTAAGGTTTCAAAACACTCCACTTGTTGTGTAGGTGAACGTTTGAGACAAGTTTGAAAAAGAGGTGTTGGAAGCACTCGAGTCATTCATTTTCACACTCTTACTTGGATGGGAAGGCTTCCTGTCGCGGGCTATCGCAGGCTAGGTAGCTGCATGCCAAGATATTCTGTTCACTTGTTTTGCAAGGTTTCATTCATTGGCAGGTCCCACGCAAAAAGTCAGAACATACAGCATCTTATCTGAATGTCCCAGATGCTCCCAAAAACAGCAGATGAAAGTGATGCAGATAAGGCCCTGTGGGGTGAAAAACAAGAAATGCGAATTATTGGTCAATAGTTTTAAGGTAATAGCAGGAAAAAGCATCTGTTTCTGTGTAAAGCGACTGCAATTTATCCAATTTTACAAATGGCTACTAGAAGAATAAATATATATATGCTTTTATAAAATGCTTTAAAATCTCTTTATATTGTCCACATTCACTTCCACAGATAGACAGACAGATGATAGACAGGCAGACAGACAGATAGATCGATAGACAGATGACAGACAGGCAGATGATAGACAGACAGGCAGACAGATAGATGGATAGACAGATGACAGACAGACAGGCAGACAGATAGACAGACAGATAGATGGATAGACAAATGACTGACAGACAGATGACAGACAGACAGATAGATGAATAGACAAAATACTGACAGACAGATAATAGATAGATAGATAGATAGATAGATAGACTAAAAGGCAGACAGATAGACAGACAAATAGATGGATAGACAGATGACAGACAGACAGATAGATGGACAGACAGACAGGCAAAAGAGATAGACAGATAGATGGATAGACAGATGACAGACAGACAGATGATAGATAGATAGATAGATAGATAGATAGATAGATAGATAGATAGATAGATAGATAGATAGATAGATAGATAGATAGATATCAATCACGCAGTGGTTAGTTTGCAATAATAGACATATTGGAGATAAGCGTGTGTGTTTTTGAATATAAATACCATTTATACACCATACACACACATAAAGATTATGTAATCACAAACATTTATTTTGGAAACAACAAATTAATAATGAATTGTCTACTCTGAAGATGGGTTTGGCAGCTCCCTAGCACGTCACCATCCCTCTGTCCGAACTCCAGAGGCAACATGTGATGATGATTTAGTCTTTGAGTAGTGTTTTTTCAATAACAAATGAAGATTTCATTCAGATGGCACTTCTCCAATTTTTTTTTAGCTGTATTTGTCTGCTCCATTAGCATAATGGGCCATTGAATCAGGGCCATTACAGCGTGAATGGAAACGATCTGCTAATGCTAATGAGCTGGTCAGTTGGTGGCTCGGGATTGGCCGTCTGTTCTTCTGCTCTGATCATTTAAAGCCTCCTCAGCACACAGATTACAGCAGATCTCTTCTGGACCTGAACACACTCTCTGACTTCTTCACCTTCTCCACATTCAGAGATATGGACATTGGAATGGCTTCTGAGAGGTAAGTTTCCACTGAAACTGTTTATTACATCTGAGTTCATTACAAAACACAGCTTTTATTGGCATTTAAAAGCATTTAGATTAAACAATATTGGTAAACCACAGACTACAAGTAAGCCCTTTCAGTTCATTTGTTAGCTAAATGTCTTATTTTATTGCACTGCATGGAACGTTTCATGTTAAAAAACACTGTAATGTTTTTTTTCTACAGTACAATTTGTAATTTATATTCATATACCTGAACCCTACACCTACACCTCTCCTCACACACAACTACAGGCACTCTTACGTCCTCAAAACACTTCATTATGTGTGATTTATAAGCTTGCTTTCCCATAGAGATGGTGTTCTTCACTTTTATTCTACAGGGTCCTTTCAGCGCGTCAGTGCTGGTGTATCTTGCAGTCTGCTAAAGATGATTTCTTGGGAGTCATTGATAAAGTTATGAGAGAAATGAGGACAGAAGAGGAGCAGCTGGTGCTGTATTACCTGGAGGCCTTAGTGATGCTGTGGTGCCTCCAAGAACCAGACGTGGTGAAGAATATGACCGTGAGTGACAATGACCCTCTCTACACAGACTTACACACTTATACCAAAAATCCCAAATAATATGAATTTTAGTGCAGAGGTTGAAAAATGAATGACAAATGCATATCATGAATGTTAAGAAATTTCCTACAGGTGACCTAACATGGTCCACGCATATTGAAAATAAATAAGTAAAAGACTCACATTAGAAATGTAAATATGTTTAATCAAGTCAAAATTGTTGTGTATTTTTAGAGAATTTTATGTGATTTTGACACTGTAGCCAATGATGTCATTGACCCACATGATTCTTGTGAATCTGTCAGTTAAATCTGGTCATCTGGTTTACTGTCTGACTCAGAGATTATTTGTCTGAATTTTGCAGGTTGCTGATTGGCTGGAGCGGACATACATTGAGGGAAATGGTGAACGAACCATGGTGGAAGTAAATGAATGCAATACCTTGTTCGTCCTGTCAAAAGAGGAGGAAGTGGTAAGATTAATAGTAAATGATATTAAAAATGAAGCAGCTTGGATGTCTCAGAACCTCACAACATACTCTTCTGTCCATCACACAGTGGTTTGATGATTACTACGAATATATGCGCTCAGAGATGATCCAGAGAAGTCACACCCGAAGCAGTTTAGATAAAACTGAGAAATTCTTCATATCATCTTCAGGGAATCCGACTGACGATCCATGTGAAGATCTAAAGAAGCTGCATGATATGTGAGTGCACTGAAAATAAACTTTTATTTATTTTTTGCTTCCATTTTATTCATTTGTAAAACTTAAAAACTTTTATTCTGGTTTACAGGTATTGTGTCCCAAGCATCACCAGCAATATGGCCAGATCTTTTGTACATACTGCCATACAAAACTATAATGTGACAGATGAGGGGAAACGCTTAAGGTACTTCGTCTGAGGAGAAAGCTCAGGCCAGTCCTGCTGCTGCTTTATTGTACGACATCCACCCTGTTCTCCATCATTCAGGTATCCTGACTGCGCTTTTATTTTTTTAGGCCTGAGCCCACATGGATGAATGCGAATGCAGCCTTTTGCTTGCTGAAGATGTTGCATCCAGTAACGGTGCATGCAGAGCCTCCAGAAAAAAACATGCGAATGTACATCTCAAGGAAATACGAGAGCCATAGCCTTTCACTTTGGTGCGCCAATCAAAAGAAACTCCGTCAAAATCTTTTACTTGGTAAGTTGCTCATTCAGATTTTATACCTGGGTATTACATCAGCTTTGCCATTTTTGTGTCCCAAAAATATATTTCAAAACATCGATATTTAAAAAAATATCTGTAACCCACAAAGTATTGCTTAAAATATAATGCATTTTAGGGCTGGAACATGCTGGTGATATGTAACTGTAAACTTAAGCCACATTCTTTAGATCATGTTTACAAAAAAATCTAATGCACAGCAAAAAAATTTACCAAAAAGAAGCACCTTAATTATATTTTAATTATATTATAAACTACTGCTGCATGTCAAATAATTGCCAAGTCATTTTTTTATACTTGGAAGAAAAAACTTGGTGTGCCACAAGGCTCGGTAGTAGGTCCTCTGCTTTGTTCCTTGTATATTACACATTATCAAAAAAACGTGAAAGTATGTAGTGTAAAAATAATTTCTGCATGCTCCCTTTCACAATTTCAGCCTAATGAAAATCACCATTGTTGCTCAGGAATAAACTAAAATAATTTGACCATACAGTCTGTATAATGTTTTTTTTTTTTGCAAAAACATAAATGTTAAAGCATATACACGGTTTGAAAAAAGTTCCATCAAGACACTGCTATTAAGAGTCCACTTTTGGAAGTCCCGTGCACAGCTAATATAATTTTGTTGCTGCAGATACCTTTGGACCATCTCGGCCAGCTGAGAGCAAGGTGCACAGCTGGATTGAGCAGCAGCGATGGATGGAGAACGTGCCAGATGCTGCTGAAGTTGTGAAGGACTGGAAGCCTCCACGAAGCACCAAGGCGCCGACAGACAGTACATCAGTCCGTCAGATGAGACGCAAGCAGTGCTGGAGAGGCCTGCAGCTGATGGACAGAGAAGGCAGGGGTCTCAGTGTGGTCACCAGCAGGCCGTTTGCTTGTGGAGAGGTGATCTGTGACTTCCACGGCCGGCTGATCTCCAGGGATGAGGGACTGCAGATCCACCAGAACAACGAGGCACAAGCTGGGCATCTGTTTTTCTTTACCAACAAGAATGGACAGGGCATGTGTTTGGATGCTCATGAGGAACCCTGCGACTGCCATCCGAACAAAACTACGTTCGGCAGACAAATTAAACACTCTGCTAAACATGCCAACATCAGTCCTAGACTGCACTTTGTGGACGATGAGCCGGTCATACTTTTCATGGCCATACGCGACATTCGGACCGGTGAAAAGATCCGCTACAACTATGGAGATAACAAACGATCCTTCGCTGGGGACGGTCTGGATCTGACCCCATCTTGAACGAAGACGGACATTATGTGAATAATGTACAGGCCTTCTGGAGAGTTATTCTCACCTATTGAGAGAGTTTTACTTTTATTCTATGCATCTGTAAAAATAAAAGACGGAAAACCCTAGGTATATTTTGTGTTTCTCTTCAAACTTTCTTCAGTGTGTTAAACGAAGACTGAAACAACAAGTTCAAATTGTAATAAAAGTTACATTTCTATGTATTAGAATGAAGCTCGTTCCCACTAAAGCTCTAGTCAGAAATGATCTTTATTACAAAAGTTATCAAGAGATGTGAAGGCACTAGAATGGTTTAAAATCACACACACACACACACACGCTCGCTCTCACACACACAGGCAGCGTAATACAGCTTCAGCAGAGGACTTTCCCCTGAGGATCATTAAACCACTGAGAACTATTAAACATTACTGTACAGTTAGACGAGTGATAATTCATAAGAATCTGAATGACTTGAGTCGAGGGGTGAGTAAATTTGGTCAGCTCATGATCAAACACACACAGCGGCCTCAATTCATAAGAACAGTCCTGATCCACCACTACAGTAGATAAACTAACCATCATATCATCAAATACAACATCGGAAATACTGTTTTTTGATATTATAAACATTGTGAATAAGCAGTAGCAGTGTTCTCTGCTGTCTGTCACAGGTCTCGTACAGCGGTGCAATATTCAATAAATTAATACTTCATTTAAAACAGTGTTTCACACGTCAGATAATGCTAGTAAACGGCCAACATCCTTTGACTTTTGAGGGTAATGAAAGCAGAGTAAGGATGATCTCTGCTATGTCCATCTCTAAGTTCCACGCAGGAGACTCGAGTGCTCCTTCAGATGTGAAACCCTCCTTCAGAAGAACCGCTTCATCCACACATTCACGCTCATTATCTATTACACATTCGCTGCCGTTCTTTCACTGAACGCAGAAGGAGAAGATACAGGACAGCTTTTTTCCATGCGCTAACATTTCACAGTTTCTGTTCATTCAAATGTTCATCATCATTTTGAGTCACTATCATTGCACACAAAGATCAGCATGAAAAGAGCTGGAACCGTCTCCTTTGTGTTGAGCAGAAGGAACACCAGCACACAAGTGTTTACTCACTACACTGAGGAAATAATGACAGAATGAGCTAATGCAGAATGCTACATTCAACTAAACCATGTTAGAAATAGAGTAAAAATAGGTGCTGAACACATCACCATTTTTCTTAGAGAATATATTTCTCTAAAGGTGCTGCTGTCATGATATTTTCTCCAGATGTAGGAAACAGCTCAAGTAATCCAGACATAGAAAGAGAACAAAAGAAATGAAGTTGTGTGATCAAACTGACTGACAGGGAATAGTACTGGACTACTTTGTTGTTCTCCTGAAGGAGAAACTAGTCTCATGTTTCTCTCAGGTGTGATTTTAGCTCATTCTTCCACAGAGTCTTCAGATCTAGAAGGTTCTGTGGGTCTCTTCTATGAACTCTGACCTTTAGTTCTTATTTTCTGTTGGACTGAGGTCAAGTGATCAGCTGGTCATTCTAGCAGCTTTATTTTCTCTCTGAAACCAAGGGAGAGTTCATCTTCATCATCCTGGTACTGTAGGTGTAGGTGCTTTCCATGGCTTTTTGCTCCTCTCTTTCTTCATTTTTCTTAATTTCTGAACTTACTTTATATGTATGGATTACTTGGGTTGTTACCAGTATCTAGTGAAAATTTCAAGTCAGAAATGTATTAACTAAACATATTAACTAAAAGAATTGGTGATGTGTTCAAAGCTTATTTTACCCGCTGTACAAATGATATTAATATCAACCTCATTCAAGAGCAATGCACCCAAGGCACTGGAAACTCTGTGCAACACATGTGTCTGAAAGCAGTTCTCCGGGGTGTTCTCATGGGGGCGTGTGCAGGAGGCGGGAGGTGTGTCCTGAGAAAGCGTCCCAGTTCCTCCACAGCACGGCCAGCAGCAGGAACACCAGCAGCGAGGAGACGGAGCGGCTGCGCGTCTTCATCAGGGGCACCACACAGTTGGCCACGGTGGAGACGAAGACCAGCAGCACGGCCATGAGGGCCAGCAGCACGTTGATGAGTTTGCCGATGAGGGTGCGAGCCGTGGCGTTCTCCAGACCCTCCAGCTGAACCACCTGCTGCTGCTGCTGCTGTAGCTCCATCTTAGAGACCCGCGTCTGACACGCCTCCAGAGCCTCCTGAAAACACACACACCGCAGGTCAGCCTCACACTGACAAACACACTCCTGTGCTAAAATAGCCTTTTGTTTACCTCCAACTCTGTCATTGTGTGTGATGATAATAACATTTCAAACTGAATAAGCTTTGGACTTCAGGAGGAGTAATGGGAAAAAAGTCAAGATGTGCTAAAAATGTGCTCATCCTCAGGCCATCCGAGATCAGGGTGAGTTTTGTTTTTTCATCGGGTTTGTAAAAATGTGTCTCAGCAATGGATGCTCTGTAGTGAATGTGTGCCATCAGAATGAGTCCAACAGATGATTTCTACAAACCTGATGAAGAAACATTCATGTGTCGTTCACACCCACTAGCTAGTGTAAGTCAAGCAGTTTCTAGCTAGTATCTCTCTGGGGCCATCATTATGGGTCATATATTAAAGACACACACACACCTGCAGGTCCCGTGCCCTCTCGTTGGACTGGTACGCAATCTTCTCCTCCATGCTGGCCAGCTCTTGTTTGAGGTTCAGGATCTCATTCTGGTGGAGCTCCGTCAGATCATTCACTTGTTCCTCCAAGCGCTCACACCTACAGAAACAGCACAAGAAACACAGTCACTTCCTGTGCTCTGCGTCAAAGACAAACACAAGTGTGAATCTGCTGGAGAGTGTGTTTATGTGAGGGAACAAGACCCTGTGCATGTTGGGGTTACTCAAGTACACATTATCATCTTAAAGCGTGATGGAACTAGTTTGAAGAGTCCCAGAGTTAAAACCACAAACTCTTGACTGATGGATCAGTTTCTAAAAGCTTAAACACTCCATTTAAATGCACTTAATGGAAGAAAACAAGAGTTCTGCCATCTTCACACAATTCCAAAGGCACAAATCTCTTTTTCATACAGTAACTATTCATAGTGATTACAACTGTAAGGCTCAACAAAAATATGATACAAGCTCTGAAATAACATAAATATTCAGATTTAAGAATGTCCAGATTTGACATGTAATCTTAAAAGAGCGTAAGAACTCATTTATATATGCATTTGTTTGATTTATTCCTTTAACTACTGCAAAACTTCAACGATCCATTAGTTTGACAGCATGTTGGTTTTTCAGCTATTTTTGTGCTTCCGTTAGTACAAGCCAACAGAAAAATGCTTGACCGCAGTCTGGACATTTAAGGCAGAAATATGTTTGTTCATTCATTTCTCTCCCTCTGTGAACTCAGATTCTCTCTCTCCATCTCAAACGTTTACCATTTAAGAGGAAAAAGTCTATTTCAGGACCACAAATCTGGAAGGTCACGACCCAAAAATCTGTTTCTGATACAATCATGAAGAGCAAAGAAAATGCTACATCAAAATATTAGATGAATAACTAACACGGGCAGTTCGTGATTTACTCGGGTCAAAACTATTTGTGTAGAGCTTTTCACAATACACATGGTTTCCTGCACTATAGGAAATAATGATATTAATGTTTCTAATATCTTTTTAAGTATTCGTTTGAAGTTATGGTGCTGCATATAACATTATCTAGAGAAACATGCGTTACTGATAAACCACCTGTCATGTTTGCTACTGTACACAGGCCACCAGGGCACCACACAGACACCACAGATTTTCTAACTGAGTTAGTACTAGCTGCGGATAAAGTCTTAATTGTTGCATCAGGATCAGGTCATTTTAGACCGTATCATAGTACTGAGACCGCTCTAATTAGAGTTACTAATGACCTGCTTCTATCATCTGATCATGGTTGTATCTCATTATTAGTGCTATTGGATCTCAGCACTGCGTTCGACACTATTGACCACAACATTCTCTTGAATAGACTAGAAAACTCTGTTGGCATTAGTGGAAGTGCCTTA
>JAUCMU010000135.1:121789-133798 GCA_032275025.1 Enteromius treurensis
TCTACTGTACAGACTGTATGTGGTATTGTCCTACACTGACCCTACACCTAAACCTACCCCTTACAGGAAACTACACAAAAACACCATTTAGTATGTTTTTAAGTCTTTTAAATTACGGGGACACTGAAAATGTCACCATAAATCACCTTCATATTGTAATACCTGTGTCATACCCAAGTCATTCTACAAAACTGTGGGGACTTTCCATAAACTTCCATTACTTTTATACTGACCAAATATCTTCTATTGCCCAACCCAACCCTAAACCTACCTCTTACATAATCCTGTTAGCATTCTTTTACTTTCAGGCAAACAACATTTAATAATTTTTCCTCCTCGTAGGGACCACAGGCTGTCCCACACAATGTCACAAATTTCAGGTTTCACTATCCTTGTGAGGACATTTGGTCACACACACACACACACGAATGCAGTGCCTTGTTTTAGTTAACTACATAGCCTTCACATTCAATGAATATTTGCTGGAAACTGCTCTTAGTTTCTCCTCACAGCTTGGTGTTTTTTAGGGTAACTGAACTCGTTTGATGGTAGTTTCAACACTTTTTACAGGGAAACCGAGACAAAGATCCTTATATCTCACACTGGGATATTAAGACTGTACAGTATGTGTCGATCTCATAGTAAAACAATCCGTTCAGACAGAATGAGCTGAATACTGAGGTCTGATCTCATAGTCTAGGTCTGTCTGACTGCAGTGTTTAATCTGACCCATTTATGAGCAATAATAACTAACACTTAATCCAGGGATTTCAACAAGAGGTCTGTAAAAGCATCTTAACCACATAACTTTCCGAATCAATATTAAAATAATAGGCTGCTAGCGTTACATTGTATATTAAAGGTGCCGAAAAAATCGGAAGCATGCGCTACGTCTTTGTTGTTACTCAAGCACAGCGGAACGTGAGTCAAGCGGACGTGAAAGGAACACGTTACAGAACACAGGTGCAATGAGGCAGAGTGAATGATCACATACATGAGTCACGCCGGATCTCAGAGCGCTTCTCCTCCGTCTGTGGAGCGCTGAAGGGCGGCGGAGATTAGCGAGCGCTCCTGCCTCCCTCCCTCCCTAACTCACTCACCTTCTTCCCGCTCCTCGCTCGCAGCAGCTGCTCCCAGTGCATTCTCTCGCCTCCGAGCGCCTCTTCATTCGGACTCTCTGCCGGCTTCTCTCTCTCTCTGAACTTCCCAAACTTGTTTTGAAAAGCTCAACTCGCTCTGAAGCGCCTCCCACCGCCGCGTGGAGCTTTAAACATGACGTCATGTATAAACCGCGCGAGACGCGATCACTTTAGTGAATCGATCTGATTCTTGAACTGAACTGTGAAGATCTGCGAATCATTTAGTCGCTGTGGAATAATTGTACATCGATTAATTTATTCAGTGTGAACAGCCTTAATTCAACGAATCATTCAGACCTGTTACTGAAACAGGGTTATATTTAGCTTCTAGTGGATGATCATTTAAAATTCAATCATATTTGAATCAATGTCCATTAATAATTAAAAGCTTTAAGGATGTCTTTAAATTAAAGTAGAAACACATGAACACCCGGCCAAATACACTTTTTGTTTTAATCTTTGAGCATTCATGTTATCATTTACAGATAATTTATGGTCATTACTGTTTGTGTGTGTGTGTGTGTGTGTGTGTGTGTGTGTGTGTGTTTTAATTATTATTATTAACTATGAATTAGCCCACCACAGTATAGCAAACATATTAGCCAATTAATTAAGTTTTAATGAGGCTATACTAATACAATCTCTTTCCTAAAAACATCATTATGAGGTTGCGTTACATAAAGGTAATGTTGACACAGGTCCATGAGTTAATGCACTTGTTTAACCAGACAGCAGCAGATTTCTTAGTGTATCACACAATCTGATTAGAGTCCAGCACAAATCCAGCTCACAGTGTTCATGAGGTCTGTAATCGTCAGATAAAGCGGGCCGTCTGGAAGGGTCAGGACGAGACTGATTAAGGACAAACCCACAAACCGAGCATGACTGACCAGTTCAGCCAGTTTGGAGCCACAGAGCCCATCACAGACACACAAACACCAAACATTCAGCAATTCAGCTGCTCATATGCATTACAGTCACACAACTCTAAATATACAGTATTACTGTGCACTGTACAGTCAGCCGCTCATTATGAGAACATAAACTCTAAAGAGATGAGCAAGTCTTGTGTAACCCTGAAGAAGATCGTTACTACACTGAATCGCTTCTTTTACTTGACTTTACTTGAGGTTTGATTCAGTGATTGAGATGATGGTCTGCTGTAAAAAAGTACAGATTTTACAGTCATGACAAAGCATGCTTCTAACAAAATGTGCTCTAAATCAAGTCACCTGTGTTTATAGAGAGCTGTGTATGTAACAGCATGGAAAACACATCAGCAAGACACCTAACTATCCAAAACAACACGCCTCTGTCAGGGTTTACGACTCAAACACACACACTGTTTGAGTCTAAAGTGAAACTAAGAGGACTAAAGTGAGAACAGGACTACAAATATTCACTGTGAGACTCTCAGTCCGGCCCAGTCTGCACATTTTCTGCTGGCTCTGGTAAAACCTGCAGAATCTAAGAACAGAAGTAATCCCTGCTCGGGGAGAGGTGATTTGTGATTTGAACAGTCATTAGCGTTTCAATGCTGCTGCTGAATCTGCTGTTTTGTGTTGGCCTGAAACATCTGAAACTTTCCAAAACCACAGAAGAAGGCCCAGAAAAACAAGTTCTGCAGCAGCCAAGGCCTGCTGGTCTGGATTCAGGAGCTGACTGTCGGGGGTGGCGTGAGAAGAACTGAAGGAAGGAGAAGAGGGACTCTTACCCACAGCTGTGATTTACTGCACACACACTTGTGCTGAACACCGGACAGGTCTTTACCGGTCAAAGCCATGTTCACAGAGACTGACTGAGCTTAGTTTGTGAGGGTCATCGTGGCAGAAAAGATTCTGGACAAAAGTCGGCATGTCTGACACAACCTGCCCGTCAGCTTCACTGATCTTCATCACAAACCCTTTTTTTTGGCATCTTGAGGTGGAAACAGTGAGGTGTGATGTGACTGGTTGACAGGTTGGCATTTGCTCAACAAAAGCAGTACTATCACATGTATTTACAGCTTGGGTACTGCAAACGCACATTTCAGAGTAGAATTCCTGGCTATAGCATTATTTTTCAGAGAAAAAGATTCCTGAATATATCTACAAACATATTATGTTATTCTTTTAAAAGAGTCAGAAACATACATACAGCACCTTGTGATATGATCACTCACGACACATCAATAAATCAAATGTCTTCCCCATTCTAATGTCTGATCAAGCCATGACTAACGCTTTTGCTGCCTTTCAAATCTAGTTAATACATCAGATCCACATCTCACTGAGCCACAGGTCTGGAAATACACAAGACACATTATTACCTTAACCACGTTCTTGTAGCTGTCTGAAGGAAAATCCTAAACACCTAACACAGTGGATATACATATATAAATAGGCAGCATTTTAAGACATATTATTAATAAATGGAGCACAGCAGCAGTCATCAAAACACAGGTGTATTTGTAGGTGTATAAAGTAAAAAACCATTAGGATATTAAGTAAAGAACATGTTCCATGAAGATACTTTGAAAATCTCCTACCATAAATATATCAAAACATAATTTTTGATTAGTAATATGCATTGCTGAGAACTTCTTTTGGACAATTTAAAAGGTGATTTTCTCAATATTTAGATCCCAACTTTCAAATAGTTGTATCTCATATTGTTATTTGCTAACATCAATGGAAAGATGATTTATTCAGCTATCAGATGACGTATAAGTCTCAGTTTCGAAAAATTGACCCTTATGACTGGTTAAGGCTGAAACAAGAGTCCATCCCAGATAACAAACTGAGGCACGGTGGGATAGCTGTTTCGAAATTCTTTAAAAAAAATGTTGAAATATAATCATTATAAAATTTTTTTTGCATTTTTCCTGTTAGATGGGGTTATGATGGATTTGTGTGGTATTCTGTAAATACAGCCACAGTCCAGCTCATGCTGCTTCAGTTTGATTAACGATGGACTGGTATTAGAACCATTCATCATGAGATATTAATATGACTCATATCAGCAGCTCTCACTCAGGTACTGTAAGGTACACACAATCAGTGATTATAGTGTGTATTTTAATAATAAATACTGAATACTGCTGTTCTGACAAGGTGTCCTTGCTACCCATGTTACATAAACATACTATTATAATAACAAACAATTATGCATAGTTGCATGCAAGCAACCCAGAGACAAACCGTATACTAAACCTAACCATGTAGTAAGTACATGAGGTTAATTAATATTACTCAGTACTTAAATGTCTAATTACACTGTAACAAGGGCACAAAATTATGTACACTTAATTACACAATAAACATATCATAAACAATATATATATATATATATACTGTATTTCAATTCTCTTTCTGTTCTTTCCTTCTTTAGTTGAGTATGGCAAGAAAAATCCTTAATATTTTCACTGAGGCCAGTTTCAGTAAGATGGAAATCGTCTTTACTGTTGCTTTAAGGGAGACTGGGGCCACTAACAATGCCTTATTCATCAGCAGCGGACAATTACATAACTGAGCATGTTGAGCTGAGCTCACACACACACACACACACGTTGGTATTTTTGGTTTATAGGGACTCTCCAGAGGTGTGATGATGTTTATATTGTGTTCCTGTCCTACACCTACCCTACACCTTCCAGGAAACTACAGGCGTTTTTAGATTTTTTGGCGTGATTTATAAGTGTTTTGAGAAGTGAGGACATGGGGTAATGTCCTGAAAAGTGGCAAGAGTGTTAGCTTCTTCAGTGCTAGTGTTGCTGTTGTGAAACTCAATAAATCCCCAGTTATCTTGGGTCAGAACTACAAGAGGGCCTTTCATGAGTAATCATGTCAAAACAGCATTTGTGAAAGTCTCCTATAAGCTTTTGATCAGATTCACACCAGTGTGTCTGATACTCTTCAGGAAATGCTGATTCTCTCATCATTTGCTCTGTTACTCTGAGCCTGTACATGACTGAACCACCGTATAGCCGAGGTCAAAGAATCTGCAAAATGTTCATTATTCTAACAAAAGAGGGATCATGCATAAAATAATGTAATAAAACTACAGTTAAATAAGTTTTGTTTTCAAAAAAAGAATATCAAATTATTTACATTTTATATTTTTGTTCTTTTATTTTATTAACGTATCAAATGTTTTCAAAAGACAAGTCATACTGAGGATTTTCTCTTGTCTTTGGCTCTTGGCAGACTTCACTTTCATGGAAAAGAGCAGCTTAAACATGATAAACCGCAGAGGAAAGTCATTCATACAGGAATACAGCACGGCTTTGAGTGGAAACATACTAATAAACTTTAGAATAGGTACATATCAAAAAGTACACAAGAGTACAGATTTTAAATGCGAGACACTAGTTTGGCAAAACATAGCAGTCTTCTGACAACTCACACACACACTGAACTCACGGTGTTGGTCGGGGAGGTGGATGGAGAGGACTCAGGTGTTATCAGGTTCAGAATGATGTCCATTGGAGAAATCATGGAGCCAGCAGACATTCACAAGCTGTTCATTCACTCGGGTGTGTTGAGTTTTGATCTGAGCATCCGTGCTGTTCCCTTAGAACATGATGACCAACAGAGAGAATAAAGTGTCCATGTTCTTAAAGCGAAGACGATTCAGCCTGAGTGGGCCTGTGCTCATACAGCGTCGAGCTGCTGGAGATGGACACATCCGAGCTGAGAAAGAGCTACGACGAACCCAAAAGCTGAGCATGAGCAGTTCGTGTGTGAGAAAGAGCCAGAGAGAACCAGAGCCCATGAGAAGGGTTTTGTCTTGGTGGGACTCTTTTGGCAAGAAAAATACTGTTGGACAACTAATGAGGAAATTCATTCACGGGTTTAAAGAGCTTCAAAAGCTTAGCCAATGAGTTATGGTGACCTACCAACCTCAACCAATCACAGACCAAGACCTAAAACCAATCATAACCAACCACTGTGTCCAGACTAATGACGAGGCTTGCCTTCAGTTAAAAATACAGTGTGTAAGTGTGTGCGTGTGTGCAGAAGTGGAATGGGGTGCATGAGGGGGCAGATGAGGCACAGCCAGCACGGCTCTGAATGGAAGCGAGAGAGCGTGATGAAGCAGTGTTTAGGTGAGAGCTGGCTTATATAACAGCAGGCCTCATTCAGCCAGGGTCTTTAATGAATGAAGCACAGCACATGCTTCAGATAGCTTCAAACCTCCATATCTGGGTTCCTCGGTTTGTCATCTTAAAAATTTTTTAGTAACTAAACACTTTATTTTATGGTTACACTCATTACTTGCTTATTAGCATGCGTATAACTAGAATATTAATATTAAGCACATGTTAATGCCTTATTCTACATCTCTAATCATACCCAACTACTGCAACTATCAACTAGATAAAAAAGTTTGTAGAGGCAAACTTTAAGTTGGCTTGAGAAAGCCAGAGCTGAAAGTTTGAAAAAGTTTGAAAAGTTTAAATTTGTTTAAGAAGTTAAAAAAGTTAAAACTGTTTAAGTTTAAAAAGTTAAAAACGTGTAAATTTGACGTTTTCAGCCTAAAAGAGTTAGAAAGTCAGATTGTAGATAGATAGATGACTAGCATGTTGTTAGCATGACTAGCAAGTTACTAGCATGCTTAGCATGTTACAAGCATGACGCGATTCATGCGAATCGCTCAAGTTGAAAAATCTGAACAGTGGAGAAAATTCACGGTGCGTTAACCAATCAGGAGCTTGCTCAAGTAGTGACGTGATTACTGCGTATCAGGCGGAGGCAGAATTCTGAAACTATGGAGGACAAAATCATCCTCGCTGTGTGATACATCTTCGTAGTTTCATAGAAACAGGAATAAATAATAAATGTATTAAAACAAAGTTTGTTTGCGGTGTTCGCGTGGAGCTCACGGCTCCGAAATCAGTGAAGCAAACTTTTAAATAGGTGCTCTCTTTTTTAATAAACTGCAGATTTGTGTTTTAAACAACTACATTCTCACCTGAAATACTCTTCAACTGCATGTCATGGCACAATAACAGCAATATTTTCCCCTCCACCAATGCCGCCTCAGAAGAATAATAAAAAGAAGAAGTTTCAGTCGGTTCTCAAGCCAACTTAATAAGCAGCATTTGAGGGATTTTTGTAAGGAAAAGTTGTAGAGAATAGTTAACAAGTGATCCCGATTCTAAAGTGTTACCCAGAATGGTGTAACATGTGACTAGTTACTCCACAGCACTGGTTAAGTATGAGCAGCTTGGCTTCAGTTTAAAGCAACATTACTAGAAACACGTTCCTCTCTCTATAAACATGCAGATTCACAGCTGACTGACAGTAAGTGCTCTCTCTCTCTCACACACACACACACACACATCACAAACCACATTCCTCAGAGATGCAGTATTCACATAAGAGATGATGTCACCAGCTGCTTGGATTCACCTGGAGTTTACCTGTAGTACCGGTGTATTCTGAACGCCTCTAGGACATACACACACATACACAGAGTGACTGCCCGAAGCTGCCAGACTGACTGAAGACAGACCAGAAAGATCCAGAATGTGTCAGTTCTCTCTGGACATGAGGTTATCCGAGTGCACTTACATAACATCACTGTTTGTTAGTCTTCAACAAAATTGGACCAATTAATGACTCAAATATGTTCATTCACAACACAAACAACCCTGCTGATAAACTCCAGTCCCTTCAGCTCAGACTGGTATAGTGCCAGACTGACTATCAGCGGCCCTGTTTCTGTTAGTTATTGCAACATAAGATTCAGTTATTTGTTTTGTTTTGGACATGCTCTGCTGTTGTCTTAATCTAATCTAGAAAGCTGAAAAACCGTTAAACCAAAACAATGTCTTGTGCTTCTGTATCTAGAGTTTGTTATAAAATATACTGCTGTCTCATCTCAAAGACTTGAGTATTTTGAGCATAAACACGAACTGTTGTCAGCAGAACACAGAACATCCTGAGCTAAAATTACCCCATGGTCAAACAAGAAAACAAAGAAAACAGACAAACCGGTTCGAGCAGTTAAATACAAAACTGACAGAAACAGCACTGCATCTTGGTGGTCAGGAAATAAATAGATATAACATATCTTCTGATGAAACAATGATTTCTTTATAGAAATATCAAAACGTCATGCAAACAAATGCTGGGCAAGCTTTTCTCGGAACTAACTTCACTTTTCTGATGCATTCAGATATCGGACAATTTAACATGCTATATAAAGTATGAAAGGGTTAAAAATGATTCATACAAATCTCTTACAGACCACATGAATATACACAATATATATATATATATATATATATATATATATATATCTGAATATACACAAAGGACATTTCATGAATGTTTTAGTCAACACCTCCTGTTTTGGAGTCACTGATAGTATGTGATGAACACAGTACTGTCACTGAATTCTTAAACAAGTCCTCAGAGATCAGACTATCACACACATCTTCAGCAGGAGACTGGCACGGACTGCAGACAGTCACTAGAGGGAGCTCCTCACAGCAGCTTCCTGATCCTTATGATCCACACGCTCCTCACACACACTGCTCCAGGGACCACTGTCTCTGAGATCTGTGTTTGATTAAGTATCACAATTATACTGACATAATGAGTATTGCAACATGAACATGGTTTATGAGATTTGCACTTTCTTTGTCCTCGTAAAACCAATTGTCTGCATTCAACAAGTAGCTGTAGTTGTGTGTGAGGAGAGATTTAGGTGAAGGGTGAGAGCAAGAGGATAGAAAACACAGTAGAAAAACCATTATGCCTGTGGAACGAAGCCATAAAACATGTAAACTCAGCATGGGTAAGTGTGTGTGTGTGCACCTGGTATTTATCACCTTATGTGGACCAATTGTCCCCACAAAGATAGAAATTTGGACCTTGTGGGAACATTTGTTAGGTCTCCACGAGAAAACAAGCTTACAAATCACACAGAATGAAGCTTTTTAAGAATATAATAATGACTGTAGGTTTAGGTGTAGGGTCAGTGTAGGACAATACCACACACAGTCTGTACAGTAGAAACACCATTACACCTATGAAGAGACCCCAGAAAACATGGACACACTACATGTGTGTGTGTGAGGGTGTGTGTGTGTGTGTGTGACAAGTGTGCAAAAATGTGTCTGACTGACTTATGTTTCCTGTTCTGACACCTCTTATTCTCTCAAGATGATCGTATACTGCGTATACTTCTTTCTTCGGCTTCTTTCATGTTTCAAGCTCTGTGTTGTGGGAAAAGCCACAGAATGACCCTTCTTTGATGGCCTCAAAACACAGTAAGAACACCAAGTACAATCTCTCTGTGCTTTGGGGTTAAATAGATAGTGTGACCTGGATAAGAGCGATGGTCCACATAAATAATCAGTCATGAATATGCATTAAACATGCAGATGAAACAGAGTGATGACATCAAAGTTCACACATGTGAACAAACTCATGCATACAGCAAACCAATGAGCGATTTACTGACACACAAACACACACACACACCACTCCAACAATAGCTGCTGGTAGCATCTCACACAGGAAACAGGAAACACTCTGTGGTTCTGTAACTACATTTTTCTCACGCTTTCAATGATCAATGTTATACTTGCAGTTCATGAAGCATGGTGAAAACAACATGCAGGGCACATTCAGGTCTAACAAAGTAAAGTCACTACGAGCAGCTGCTGAACGTAACACCTCTCAGAGATCTGCATTTCGATCTCTGATCACAATAAGCTGGATATCAAAGAACATCTGCCAAGCAGGTAGAAATGTCCTCAGTCAAAGAAGGCTTTAAAGGTTTACTGCTCCTGCTTCTGAACACACATGCACGCACACACACAGACAGACACGCAGGGAAAGTATTACCTGTGAGTATTGTCTGCGGAGACTGAATCGCTGGACCATCTTGACCGATACACACTGAAGTATAAGCAGCAGAAAACACTCTCTCCCACTCCATCTCTCTCACTGTCTCTCTCTCACTCACACACACACACATTTACCACAGACTTCTTGTGTTTATAGCTACTTTAGTCAAGACCTGAGATCCAGGAAGGGAGGGACAGTTCTGAGTGCAGGAACAACATGAACTGCATGCATTATGATTGATGTAGCAGCCAGTTTTAATTACTGGTTTATTAAAGGGTCGTTTTGATATCAAGTTGATATGTTTTTTTAATGAAAAGTCTATAACATACTTTGATTTAAAATTTCTCAACGTTAGCATAAACAACTGTTTTTACCCTGTTAAAATCAGTTCTGTTATTCTCAACCCATTCTAGTCCATGTCTCTTTAAGGTTCATTTACCATCTGCTAAGCCCTGTTTCTACTGTACATCACCAGCTCTACACCTGACTCTACCCCTTACAGGAAACTATAGACATTTATTAGCTTCCTTGCCCATGGATACCTCAATTTAGGTCCCCACCATGACACAAGTCCCTGGGAATCTGTGTGCATTAAGGTTTAAGTCCCCACCAGAATAAAAACAGGTACACACAGTCACAGAGCTTCACCAGAGGGCACTCCACTCCAGAACTTTACCCAGAACTTAATTTCCCACAATCCTTTGTACAGACTCCTCAATTGCATCCCCTGTCTCTCTCTCTCATCAGATCTCATCATCAGTTTACAGCTCTCTCACATTAGAAAAATTTTAAAAGTAGAACACACACTCTCTGACACACACAGAGAGAGAGAGAGAGAGAGAGAGAGAGCTTACTCACAGCTTGTGTGTTCTCGTGGTCTGCAGGACTGATGAGATGATGAGCAGCGTCTCTGCTGTCACAGGTCCTGTGTTGTTTTCCTTTAGAAAGCTCTTCCTGTCCTTCTGTGGTCAGCTCCTGAGGTCGTCTCCTCTCCTCGGGCTGTAAGGGTCACACACACATTCACACTTGGTACTGCATTCTTTTAATTCCGTGTAACTGCTGTGATGCACTGCTCTTATGAGTCACAGACACTATACAAGAGATCTGGGATCCTGTTTATTAACTCTTTAACTTAAGTCTTTGTCAAATATAGACAAGTAAAACATAACTGCTCATGGAAATATGTAAAAGAACATCTGCGGTTTGTTCTTAGCTGAGCTGCATGCACTGAGATAAAGTGTGGCACGTTAGTTTCTGATGAAGGAAGTGTAACAAATGTTTAACAAAGACAGGACAGACATGGTTGTCAAGGCAGGATCCTATAATCTGTAATTTAAGTAGGTCTGCAGGTATGGGTGATTTTGCCAGAAATCTCTGAGCTGATCTAAGTAGAAGCAGAGGTGTAAATAGTTTACTTTAGTAGTAGTAGTACATGTTTGAAATTAGTGATTATCTTGTCTTATACATGTAGCAGACAAAAGGCAAATTCCTTAAAATATGCCTCTTACTGATGTGGTATAATGCAACATAATATCTTGGATGAAAAAACCCCCACTATATTTGGATTATGTTTCACACACAGCAAATAGAGAAGGTGAGAAAGATGAACTTACCATCAGTCTGTCACAGAAGAGGTCATTTTAAGGTGATGGTAAACCTTGAGAAAGAGACAGAAGTGAAGAAGAAAACAGTTGACTGGCATGGACGTTGCGAACAATGCTGTTTTTCTGCTCTTTTTCTAAGTTTTTCATACTAAACTAATGATATGTTCCATCCCCTGAAACCCTCGGTCCTGTCACTGTAGGCCAAAGCTGACCCACACAGAGCATTGCATCAGCCATTCACTGCTGTGTGAGAGTGCCATTGTGTGGAGCTGAATCACATCAATGGACGCAGTGTGACAGCACCTCTGTGGGCAGAGATCCAGTGCATTCTGGACAGGAGAGAGAGAGAGAGAGAGAGAAGGGGGGGGGGGAGACACACACACGCACACACACACACACACACACACACACACGCACACACAC